>LKNJ01005091.1:0-25933 GCA_002120245.1 Maccullochella peelii | reverse complement strand
GAATGGGATGTCATTAAAGCACCTGTAGGTGTAATGTGTAGGTGGCCCAATACTTTTGTCCATATAGTGTATATTCACCTCTCTGTGTTTGCAGTGTACACCTGGAGGCTGCTACCAGCAGGGCGACCTCGTTCCTCATACTAACACTTGCCTATATCTTTGGTAACCAGCATTCCAGATTAGTCACTGTCAAGTCAAATATCTGCTTCCTCTTTGACCTGCTCCAGCTGCCCAAGGAGTGCAAGCCTGCTTTATATTTAAAGAGTTAAATATTTCTATAAGAGGAAAAGGATATTACCTGACCTGACAGGGCGGATTCAGAATTTGCACCCTAACTGATTAACAGAATTATCATTTTGGGACCCAAACAGCTTTGTGTCATCATCAGCAAGTATCACCACTTCCTCCCAAATGAGTGATAGGGCTAATCAGCTGCATAAACACTTCTTATATTGTATTCATGTTAATGACATTGTACACCAGGATGGAGCTCAGAGAAGCTAATGAGATTGGAAGACAAAGGAACCTGAGGACAGTCTGCATTTTAAACAGAGCGAGACATGATGAGACCTAATTAGACGTAGCTGCCGCCAAGCAGGATGAAAAACAGGCTTTGTTTTGATGCGATTTTTCCACTCACCAGCAATAAATTCTCAGTGGGAATTTACCGAGCAGGAATAATGAAGCCCGAGCAGCGCTTACACTCTCTGCTGACAGTGGATCAGTAGAAACTACTGAAGTGATTAGTTTTGTGAGTTTGTGTGTGTGATCCAGAATCAGCACTCTCACGTAGGGCTGTGTGAGTGAATGAGGCAGCTGTAATTGCTGCTGGCAGGTCGATCACCTTTCAGGGCAGGTAGAGCAGCTGGGTTGCTGAGAACAGATGGAATGTGTGCAGCCTGCACCCTCTCTGCCAAACCTGTTTGTTGCTTACGGCTGAGGTGTCATGTGGGGCTTTTTGAGAGTCAGGTCAGGCTACTTACAGGTTAGCCTGCATTCAATTGGCTCACTTTACACGACTTGTGTCATAGGTTCTAAAAGTGATTGGCTATCACTGTGTTGACCATCAGAATATCCAGATGCCACTGTGGTAGGACTGAGCTTATTGTAGACTGCACTTATATGCTATTGTAGCATCTTCACAACAAAACAATTTCACAGACTAGTGATATAAAGTTGCATGTCCATTTTGCAGTTTTCAAATAGATGTGACCCATGTTTGCTCACCGTCTCTCCGGGGCGCCTGCAGCACGGAGGCATCTCTGATGGCACGAGTCCACCTCTCAGCCTCCTGGAGGTTGGCGAGCGGGTCCTGGGCCAGCGCGACCCGAAAGCACTGCTCCACTCTCTGCCGGGCCACCCCGGCGCTCATCCAGCGCCTCTTGAACGGGTAGAAATAGGCTGTAAAGTAGGCGCCGACGTCCGCGCTGTCCGGCCCTCTGTACGCGCGGCAGCCGATACAGTCGGTCAAGTTAAAAACCACCTTAGTCCGGCCGGGTGACGAGGAGATCTTCTGGATTGTCAGGGCGCTCTCCGTCAAGCTCACCGAGTACCTGACACTATCGTTGAGCGTGTCGGTGAACTCCCCGTACAGCACGCCCACGACCCCGTTCCGCTGGCGGGATGGGTCCGGTCCAGAGGAGTCTTTCTCCATCCCGGACTGAGAGTGCGACGCGTCCCGCAGGTCGGTGTGCGGATGGCGGTGCGGTGCAGACTCTGATCCTATAAGCCTGCTGTGGGACCCTTTGAGTGTGATAACAGCAGCTATGCTGGTTCGGAGTCTCTCCCTAGTGACTGAAAGGGGGAATGGCAGTGATGGAGCCGAGGAGAGCGCAGCCTCCTGAGGAAACCCTTTCTGCTCTCGCTGTAAACTGTCATGTCTGGTGAACAGCTCATCCACAATATTGTAACTACCAAACTAGTTTGTCAATTTCAAGCTTATGCTTAAGCCTATTTACAATTAAGTAGAGAACAATTCACCAAATATAACCATTAACTTATCACTTCGAAATTGAACTAAATAGGCTATACAATCCAGATTTATTTGACTTGACTCCCAAAAACCCTTCCTTCTTCTTGTTTGGATAAGTTATATGACAGAGATCATGCTGCAGGACACAAACCAATATTTATTTAAAAATTATGAGAATTTCTGATAACATTCAGATTTTTAAAATACATTACGGCTCGTGAAATATCATTGTTGACCTTGGAAATACTATCTTTTCCAGGGGCCATAATATTGCTCTTATTTGCTGATTTTGCTGCTACTAATCACACCACTATGTCACTTTGCATGAGGCCTTAGGCTACTGCACTATTAGTTTTGGTCGTGGGTACTGTATGTACAGTATACCCTACTGCTTGCCTTGTAATTTTGAGTTGAATGGCTCTTGTATAGTTTCTACTTTTATTTCTATTCTTATTTTTACTTGTGGTGGAAATCTGAAATTAAAGTGTCTCAAACCTAAGAGTTGTCTGTTATTTTTGAGAGGCTTTCTGCAGAAAGGATCAGACACAGAGTCAAACACTCTAGTCAGGGGTCTGATAAAGAACACAATGTATCGTTCTCTTTTATAGAAGCAACATGTAGGTGTCTTAGAGGAATCTCCCTAACTGTGAATGTGCAAGACAAGGTCTTTCAGTACAGACAGCAGACTTATAAAAAAAACTGTTATATGAAAGCAGAGGTGTCGAAGTAAAAATAAAAGTTTTTGGTTTCACATCCCAAATTCTAAGAATGCAAAGTTTATAAAGTCACTCAGAAATGTCATCCTATCCTAAGAACACAGAGTTCAGAAGGTTACTTAAAATGGCATACAAAGTACAAAGTAATTTTCCATTACATACTTATACTTCTAATGATTTATTTTTTACTTTTCTCCATTTACTCATTTATGTCCTTGTGCTGCTGCAACACCTGAATGTCTCCTCGCATAATAAAGCATGGTGTTTGACTTATTGGAGCTTACCTCTCAGTTTTGTTGCTGCCACAAAACTTCTGTACTGCATGGGATCCTAGTTTGTCTTTGATGTGGACAGTGGACATGGTACTGGAGCTCTTTTCAAATAGTGAAACTGAAGAGGTATCTGTCCAGAAATGCTTTTGAATTGGCATTTCTTATTTGTAAACTAAATTAATTCCCTTTCATTGGTATAGTGTAATTTTGCCCATGCTATGCGAATCTCTATCCATTTTGCCATCACATAATTAGTCTATTAAATATTTATATACACTGACAGCCTATGCCCCCCAAATGTCCTCCAGAAGATATCAGTTTTCAAACTATTTGTTGGATGTGATCCAAGTCATTAGCCACAGTTATAATACAGTTCCTTGTGGATCAGATTAGAGGCTGGTGGACTTTGCACATCTCTCCACCAAAAGCAGATTCCTGAAGTATTGAAATAAACATGCACTCCCAATCTGCCTCTTCACTTTTATGTATTAGCTATGGGAGCTACCAGACAATATAAAAGCTTAATGGTTGAAGGCGCACTATGTGACCTTATTGTAGCTACTTTAACATTGTCAGTCCAATAGGCTAGGCCTACATGTTGTATTTCCTGCATATGTGTCGTATTTTGAAAATAATTACAATTTGTACAATCATTTATATGATATATATTTATTGTTAAATTATAGGTAAAATTAAAAAGAGTCAATTTATGGAATAGTTGGCTACTTTTATCTTTTAAGCAAGCAAACTGAAAATACAAGTTGAACTTTTACCACACCCAGTCAGTAATCACGTGGGACGTGACGCTTACAACGTATAAAACCGTTATCACGCGAGACTTCCAGTCTTGATCGCTGTCTATGGCGGCGTGGTGGACGCGAGCGGTGAAGCTCAAACTCCAGCATGCTGTTTTCACACGTAATGATGCGTCTTTGTCTAAATATGGACTTGACTGCAGATGAGCCGCCTTGAACAGGTAATGATTTGATGATTAGTTCATGAGACTTAAATGTGAGGAAGTCTGGAGCCGGTTTCACGTGAACTGTGCTAGCCTGCTAGCTGTTAGCTATCCTTATATCAGACAGACACGTGCAGGAAGACCATGATGGGCAAGTTACAATTGGGGGGTTTTGATGTAGGTGATTATGGACAACCAGAGAACATGCATTACATTTACTGGCACGTAAAGTAATATGACTACGTTTAGATGTTAATTTTCATCGTTTGACTTAAGAGAGGGACGGACAGGAACGTGGCCTTCCTTGGGTCACCAGTTTATGTCCTGATGTCTTGAATGACAGATCTAGTGTCTGATTTATTTAATATTTGTACTTTACAGGCAGCTTTGGCTGATGTGGAATGAGACTCATCTTCCTGCCAACAAATGCTCAAGTCTTTCATTGTACTGAAAGGTAAGACTAACGATAAGTGGTGTGGTAGCTTTTATTCCGGACTCTCTGCAGTGCATATGATGAGTTTGTTATCCCTGTCTGAATAAACAAGTGTGGAAACCAATGGTATCTGACTCGCACAGGACTGATGTGTGGAGCCGCATGCTGCTGATGAACTATACTAACTATATAACTAATGTAATGTGTTGTTGCAGGTTCGTGGTTCTTCTGTCTGCCAAAGGGAGGATGCATGGTGAAAAGGTTTGTACCGCCCTGCTTCTTGTGATCCACGTTGCCACTGATTCAGTGATGAAAACGGCTGCATAGGAAGTGCCGTCTGATGCGATAACTGACGATGGAAATGGCTGTTCTGAGAAATATTGTCAAACTTGTTTTGCTTTTTGGTGTGCATAGGCTGATCGGTTGATGATTTAAGTGTAAAATGTCTCCCTACAGGTCGTAACATCTGCAACGCATGACTATAAGACGACATGTGGGTGCTGAGAAGCTGAAGAGGTAAATGCTGTCAGACTGACACTTCATGATAAAAGTCAAGCCAATGATGATAAAAGTTATCCCTGTCTGAACTTAAGTGTGGAGTCATGGTAACCTGAGGCTTGACTGGAGAACCAGTATAGCTTTGGCTGACAGTTTGCATTGTATAAGTGTTAAAGTCTTAATCTCCCCCTTTTATTTATTTTTTTTAATATACATTTACAGATCTCAATGAGGAACTGGACAAAATGCCAGCTTTGGACTGATCCAGAAGTCTGACACCACAGTATAATAAATGCAGATTTGTTTGTATGTTAATTAAAAACATATTTAAAAAAAATTTAAAGCATAATGACAAAGTATTCAGCACAGGAAAGGAAACATGAATACTACTGGGAGCACCCAGCATCTGTGTTGAAAGATCTGTAGGATTTCTTCTTTAAATTGTCTAAGAAGAACTGCTCTTCTTGGAGGTATTCACGATCCTGTGGCCAGGACAAGAAAGTAATTAGGAACAGGAACGTGTACTTTTGAGACCTTTGTTTCTAAAATGTTTGGAACTGTTATCTACAGGCAGAAGCTGTCTTAAGTGTGTGTGTAACATGTTGTAATTGGCCCATTTCATATTTGCATTAAAAGCCTCTACAGTAAACCTACTTGTGTTTATTTGTATTGAGGAATCTGAAACCATATATGTCTAATAACCATCTCTTGTGCAGTTAACTCTATACAAGTAATTGCAGTTTAATTGTTAAATGGTGTAAGACTAGCAAAGATTTAAAAACCACTCTAACATGAGTTTATTATTCAGATGACCTCATAATGGACTATTGCTCACAATGCAACAATAGTTCTGTGCTTATGAACTGTTGTGATTCAATGTGTCTGACTTATATCTGGTATACCAGAAAAGTATTTAAGGTATATCTTTCAGCAAACTGCTTCTTGAAGCTTTGCCACCTTTTAGTGTTGGGTCATGGAACATGGTTAGAAACCAGAATGGAGCCATGATGTTACTAGTGGTTATAGTGTGACTTTAAGTGTAAGGTGTGTCTTCCCTGGTTACCTTTTCTGCAGTGTATTTCCACAGAGCCAGACTAGCTTGAAGAGCCATGGACTGAGAGTTGGCGAAAGAAGTAGGAGGGGTAATGTTCAGGGTTGATGTCAGCTCAGGGTTTGGCAACACTGAACCTGCATCTACAGATAAAAATGACAAAACCTTATTATATACTTAATATTAAATGGGTTCACTTTGTATGAGTAAGTAGTTTTTGTTAGATTATCAACCAGAATTGACCTCACCTGGTAAAATGGGTGGAATCATTTGTGGTAAAGAGGCAATTGGAGGGTTTTGTCTCAGCTTCTCTGTGTCCTTGTGCAGATGACTTAACCGCACTCGCTCCTGTAACAAGCGTTTAAAGATACCACGACAGTTACTGTTTGTGTTCATACTTTTTGTAAAGTAGTAGCCCAATCTGAAGGGTATCATAGAGAGCTGCCTAAGTGACACACACACACCTGAAGGAGTCGCTCTTGCTGCCTCAGCCGCTCTGTCTGGGTATGGATGTTTGTCAGCCTTGCCTCGTGCTCAGCCTCCACACGTTTTGCCTCCTGCAGCGCTCGCTCTCCTTCCTCGTGCTTCTCTGCAGCAAGCTGCCAAGAACGCAGTGTGGTCAAAACTCAAATATTACGTATTGTTTACTCCCACTACATGTCGGGGTCTGTGTGGTGTGAATTTACCTTGCTAAAGGCCTCCACCTCTTGGGCTCGTGTCTTGAGTCTAAAGGCTGTGCTGCTTATTCTCTCTTTCTCTCTGTCCAGCTCTTCTCTCAATCTTTCCAGAGTCTCTCTCTCCTGTGCCACAGCCATCTCCTTTTGTTTCAGCTCTGCAGTATGAAGCTTTAAGTCAGCTTGTTCCTACAACAGAAACAGAGGAAATTACTTTTAAATTGATTTGGGATCCTGTGTGTCCCACAGAAGATATCTACTTATGTAATTTAATTATTAGTCTCTCTCTCTGGTCGAGGCAGATCACTGCCCACGCAGAGACTGGTTTTGATTGAGGTTTCTGCTTGTTAAAAGGGAGTTTTTCCTTGCTACTGTTGCCCAGTGCTTTCTCATGGTGGGAATTGGTGGGTCCCTGTAAATAATATTATAAAGAGTACGGTCTAGACCTGCTCTAGATGAAAAGTGCCGTGAGATAACTTGATTTGGCGCCTTATAAATTAAACTGAATTGAAATTAATTGAATAGTCTGAATTTACTTTTCAAATAACAGAGTAGCATTTAAAAGATAAGTCCACAAAGCAAGACCGTCAAAACCAATCGTAAGATGCCCCTCTTTTCGCCATGTGAAGCTCACCTGTGCCAGACTGATGATGGAGCCCTCTCTCTTCTCCAAGAGGCTGCTGACCTCCCGTTCAGCCCTCTCATGCCTCTGCTTCTCCAGGGCGTGGAAGTGGGCCCACTCTGCTGCCAGCTTCCTCCTCTCCTCTGCACAATGCTGCATCACTGACTTCTGCTCCTCCAGTAATGCACTCTGATGAAGACAGAGACAGGCAGGAGATGTAAGGGGGGGGAGACGCATGGAATCAAGATGGAGAACTTGTCCACTAGCAGCACTGATGTTGATGTTCATCAGCCTCACCTTAGCTCTTTCCAGCTCCTCTCTTTCCATGTTGATCTGCGTGCTGAGGGCACGCCGCTCTTCCTCCAGGCCTCTTTGGGTGGACTCTGCCTTGGCCTGCTCTGCTGTTATCTTCCAGCGCTCCTGAGGCATAAAAAAATTGATATCTTCAGTCTTTGAGGGGAAAATCATTAGTTTTAATTTCAGGTGCAAATGCTGCTATCCTAAAAATAGTTTATTTTTATTTTTACACTGACCTTCTCAAGCTGTCTCTGCTGCTCATTGAGCTGAGTGTCCATCCTGGAAATGATTTCCTTGAGGTAAGCTCTCTCCTCCGCCATGGCTTTCTGCTGCTGGGCCAGACGGTCCTGCATCACTGAAATGTACATTTAGTTAATGACCTTAACCCACTTGCAATGTGATACCAACTACAGTATGCTCTTCTACAACTTTTATCATGACCTATTTGTACAAAGTGTGTGTGTGTGTGTGTGCGCGTGTGTGTATGTTTGTAGGCGTGTCTGAGGTACTTCGAAGCTGCTCGTCTCTGTGCCGTGCCCCCTGCTCCAGGCCGTGAGCCGTGTGTTCATGTGTGCTCTCCACCCGAGAAGAAAGCTCTCCCAGCCGAGAGGAGAACTGCTCCATCTGCTCAATCACCACTGTGAGAGACCTGGACAAAAACCGCACACATACTAGTAGGTATTACAAAAATCTCTGAAATCCTGACCAAGACTGGTTGGACAACATCGAAAATCTGTTTGGATACAGAAAGTCAGCAATAAAAAAATTATAATTCCAGGCTCACTGTTAAAAGTAAAAACATTCTGCAGTTGTTTGCTCTTGCTGCATACTGTATGTCATAGACATATCAGCACGGAAACTGGTATTTCACACAAAACCACAGAGAGAACATACTAGTATGTACAGGAGTATAATTACTAGTATGATTGTAAATGGGACTGGTGTCCTTTGATAACATCTTACCTTGTCTGAGATGTTGCGCTTGTAACTGCATCAATCTCATCGTCCTTTAATTTCTTCAGTCTCCGGACCTGGTCCTCGTGGTCTTTCTTCATCTCCAAGATGGATTTCCTTGACGGCAAAGTAAGACAAATATATGGTAAGCTTTAAGGTCATTTATTTATCACAAAATAGAATATGCTCATTCCGGGACTTGCAGGCTTATTTTACTGACTTGATCTTGAATAATTTAGTTGAGTAAAATCCAGAGAAGGTCTTTTGACAATGGTCCATGTTCCAGATTTGAAGGGATTCTGGGTATTACTCAGCTAGGTTATCCAGATAACTCAGTTAACAGGATGTGTGAAACGTGGAAACATGTATGTTGTATATTACTTTAATGATGACTTTTTAGTCAGTCATTATACAGTATTTGCTATTGTTATAGAATGAATATATTATTGTAGAGTTTGCCTGGTGTACCTCTGGAGGTCTCGGAGTCTCTCCACCTCGCGGTCTCTGTCTTGCTGGGCCTGGGTCAGTTTGCGCTGGTACTGAGCCTGCAGCTCTGAGCGTTCCTGCTCAGCCGATCGTGTTACCGTGGCCAGCCGTTCCATTAGGTCTTCACACTCCTGCCGCGCTTGTGTGTCCCTCTGGGCTGCCGATTCCTCGAGCAGCTTCACACGAGCCCTGGGCGTGCACAGACATACTTACAGTATGTGTTAAGCATACACACACAAGCTGCTTGAAGTGCAGGGAATTATGCATAATGTATGTTAAACATGTACACATGCACATGACAGAGTGGGTGTGTGTGCAGTCTAGGAATAAACTACTTGTGTGTGTTCTCCATGAGCTCCATATCCACTTTATGCCGCTGCTGGACATTCTCCAGCAACATTTGGCTTTGGTCTCGCTCCAGCTGCAAGGTCTTCACCTGGACAATAACACATAGGAGTTTCAGGCTGCGCAGGTACATGGAGGTAACAGGAAGGGAAGATGGGGCAGTTGGAAGGTGATTATTCCTTCCTGAAAATACAGCAGACTTAGAGTTCATATATTTCCCCCTCGTCACTACAACCGCATTAATGTACCTGTCCCTCCAGCTGAATGATGCGAGCCTGTAAAGCTTTATAATCTCTGGGTTGATGCTCTCTCTCTTTGAGTCTCTGCAGGACCCCTGCATCCACAACGCCCCCAAGACCCAGCAACTGAGACTGCATCATCTTTAGGACAAGAGTGAGCAAGTCAAGAACAAACCAGACGATAAATGCGTTGTTACATTTTGAATAAATGTGCAAGTAGAGACTTTTATGCTCCTGACCTGCTGTTGTAGAAGCAGCTGCTGCAGGCTGTCTGCTGAAAGTGTCACCTTTTCAGAAGATACGGAAGGGATTAAAAAAAGCCACATTATACGATCTCTCAAATCATGATAACAAAAAGGCATGAATACCTGTTGTTGGACAGCAGTTGCTGTACTTTGCATTTGGTTTTGCTGTGGAACTGCTGGAAAGAAAACAACCATGAGTAACAATCATATTGCCGTGCTCACATTAGATATAAAAGCAATGGTGAAAAATGCTACTGTATCTAAAACTATTTCAGATTTCCCCAAGTTACCTACACCACATTGAGCCAGGCAGTATAGCAGACGTAGGGTTGAGCAATGGCAGCTGTTGCAGGGTTTCATCCAAAGCCTGACTGGGCCCTCGTAGCACACTGGATCCCTTATTGGGTGGTAAGTGGTGGGTTTGAGACTGAGGCTGGGGTTGGGTGTGGCTAATGCTAGCAGTAGAGACGGACAAAGGACCGGGAGGGCAATCTGAGGGATGAGACGAACTTAGAGTTTGTCCAAGGTCTACTTCAGCATGGAGAGCGGTTGGTGAGGAGGATGTTGAGGTGGAGGGGAGGTAGGGCTGGTGCGTGATGGGTGTATACTCAGTGACTATAGAAGGGGATTGTGGTGGAGTTGAGGGGCAAGTGGGAATGGTATCTGTACAAGAGGAGGTGTAGAATGTGAGTTGATGATTCGCTAAAATTATAAGCATGGCGTGATACAAGGTAGAATGACGTATTAGGTGTGGGTCTTGTAAGTGCATGCCATGCAGGCAGGATGACTGATTAACAGGTTAAAAGAAAGTAAGGCTTCTACTGTAAATGTGCAGAGTCGCCAGGGAGGGATGTCGCCAATCTGAATTCATCATGTTAATGTAAAATGTAACTGAAGGGTAGTTATATGGATGGATCGCTGTGAGTTAAATACCTTGCGTGGTCCTCTTCTCTCTGACAGGAGTGGAGTGAGCATTGGGGCTGGGCTGTCCAAGAAAAGTGTTGCTGCACAAAGCAAAATAGTGTCACTTACAGCACGTGGGTTTAATGGATTTACACAACAATATCTTACCTGGTTTCCTTGACAAATGTAAGACAGTCCTCTCTGTCCCCAGGAGCTTCTGTAGTAACTTGTTTACTGAAAACAAAAGCAGGTTATCATTCAGTGCTGAGAAGCAAGCTTCTTCCGTCAGTGTATGTGTCATTGTATTTCCTTTGTTGTGTCCACAGTACCTAACAATCGACTCCAGATCCACCTCTTCTCCCAGGCCTAAAGACTCTTCCTGCTTAGACTCTTTTGACTCAGAGTTTGACACTGACAGAGCCTTCTTCCTGCTCAGTGCTCCTGCTAACCAGTCATCTTCCTGCTCCTCTTCTCTCTTCTGGCTTTTAGAGACCTCTGGCTTGGTTTGTTTGGTGATATTATCAGTTGGGGCTGGGGTGTTGGCTGCCATTTTTGCTGCAGATGTGGCCTGATTGGCCATCAGGGAGGGTCTTCTTTCTAATGAAGGAGAGGAAGGAGCCCTTGGGGACTCTGTTGAAGTCTTGGTCTCTTTGGCATCACCCTCTAGAAAGGTATGGTCGTCGTTTGTTTTGAGGCCTAGCCAGTCAGCGGAGTTGCGGTGTCGAGCGGAGGTGGGGGTGGTGGGTTTTGGTTTCTTCTCTGGGGTAGAGGAACTGACATCCTCTGTAGAAAATCTGATGATAACAAAAAGAATCTAGGGTTAAGTTCACCATGTCAGACAAACAGCCTGCTGTAAAACACCAAGATTGGACTTCACAAACACCTGACAGACTGTCTGCGGGACTGGCGCCCTTCAGGCGTGGATACCAGAGTGGGCTGATAGGAGCCAAATGTGAGGTCATCTTCTAAAAGTGGTTCTGACAAATGGGAACAAAATATTTAATTCTGTTGAAACGGAACCTGCTCATACTTATGCTAAGCAGAAGGCCACAGCGGTCTATTACCTTTCACACCGGAGGTCTTCTCTTGAGACTGAGTCTGGTCCTTCCTCTCGCCCGTTGGAGGTCGCTCCAGAAGCTGAAGCGAAGTCAAACTCTCCAGAATCTCATCTAGTCTAGTACGAGCTCTCTGAGGGGGCTCACTCCTGAGATTACACACAACAGAGGAAAAGGGGACAGAGACAAGGTATACTGTATGCCATGTCAAGATGCAAAGGAAGACAACACAAAGCAGAAAAGAATATATTTGCTAAAGTTTGGCTTAGTTTTTAGCTGCACCTCAAAGCACTAAAGCAGTAATTATTTATCATTTGAGCACTATAAATAAGGACAACAATAAGAGTGAGAACAGAGTTGCTACCTTTCCTTGTTGGACCAAAGCGCAGTCTCTTTTTTCTTGGGATTGTTTTTATCACTGTCAAATCCGAGTGCATCCATTAGGTCATCCTTATCATCATCGAATGTAAGATCACCTCTTGTTTTTGCTTCCTTGGCTGATGAACAAAGAATACACACACAAACACAGTACTTTAGTGTTTGTTTGATTGCATGGAAGAGTTTGAAAATAAAGAATTATGGATCATTTAAGGCTCACGTGTTTCAGTCTTTAGGCTAGGAGATGCTAAGGGAGATGGCGCAGATTTTCCAGGTTTGGCCTGCTTCGTGCTGGATTTAGATTCGGGCTTGGTTTCATCTGGAAGCAAGTCATCAAGTAGATCAGCCAGGGGCTCGTCTAGATCTGCAGTGAAAATTAGATTCCACAAAAGACTTGTTTTTGGACACCAGACTGTAAAGCAGTAAATGATAAAGAGGCATCGTATATGGATAGGCTTAGATACTTAAGATACATTTTTTTAATGTTTAAATACATTTAAATTTTGAGGTTTAACTCAGCATATACTGTATGTTTACACACTGAGCATTCATTGAGAGGCATTTTTAAATACTGCCCCCCTCATGTATGTACACGGGGTGGACAAAATACTAGAAACACTTTTTAATATAATGCAGTCAGCTCAACAAATATAGGATTTATTGGAGGGCTGTTGCATTAGATTACACAAATGTACCAAAGAAAGTGTAACTAATGTGAGTAACTGGTAATACATTGACTCCAGATTTGTACTAATATTGTCACTTTGTATTGTGTGCACCTCTCCTGTTCAAACTACCCACAGACACCCACTGAAACCACCCACTGGTATCATTCAACTACAAGTAGGTCAAACACATATTTGTGCTAATGTACCTTTAGTGCGAGGTGTCTGACCAAGACCTTCATGATCACCACCACTGTCTAAATGCAGCAGTTTGAGGAAAAACAAAGTAAAGCTATCAGTAAACAACTGTTTTATATAAAGCGTCAATGTCAGAGATGGATGGGACAGGGGGGCTCACTCACCAGAGAAGGTGAACTTCCTGTAGGTATGTGCTGTAGACGAAGGTGCAGAGTTTGGCTTCTTCCCTCCTGTGGTGGGTTCATCTGAGTGAAGTGTGGGGGAGACAAAGCTCTCTCTGAATGCTGCTATTAATGTAAACTTCAAAGACGGTAATAATGTGAAGCTAATAATGAGAAAATAATTTATGCAAGAACACTCTGCACTAAATTACCTGCTCCCTCTGGTTTTACATTACTTTCTGACGTGGACAAGTCTTTCTTTGGCCCTTCATTACCAAATGGCTTTGTTTGTGCAGGAGCTGAACTAGGCTTTTTCTTTGATGCAAAAAGGTCAGCATCCATATCATCTATGTCCTGTACAAGGACAGACAGAAAAACAGTACCTGAGACCATGCACAGACAACTAGCAAGCCGAACTTTGTTGCTGAATTTCCAGTTTATAGGGACCTACCTTCATGTTCTTCAGTATGTCATTGGGATCTGCTGCTGAGACATCAGAGTCCTAGGACAGAAAAGAAAATACTAACAAAAACACAATAAAATTAAGCTAAAAATATGAACATGTATATCTATGTGCCCCTTTTAGATCTCTGTCTACATACCTCAGTGTCCCCACCATCCCTATTTACCTCCTCTGCTAGCATACTGAAAATGTTATCAGTGGCGGAAGAGCTGGAGAAGAAAAAAATAACATAATTCACAAACAGGAAGAGTTATGATTTATAATTGGTGGTATGTAATTCTTGAATTCCTCCAACTTACCGATTCAGAGATCCACCGTGAGTTGCTTTCCCCCTTACTGGGTATTCTGGTGAGTAAATTGTTGAGAGAAAATATCATAAAAGTGACAATACCATAATGATGACGATAATACTGTTTGGTTTAAGACTGTAGAACTGCTCACTTACTTTTATCATCAAATAAGCTGTCAAGCAAATCTTCATCTCCGAATGAACCTTAGGAAAACCGTGAGGGGACACGCTTTTACACAAGCTTGGGACTCTTCCACTTATTACACTTTAAGTTGCCTGGGCCTTTATTTGTATATGCTCCTTTCTGATTATACTGCTACCAGCTCTTATATGTCGCAGTGTTTCTTTCTTTTATTCTGTATCACTAGTATTTTGTAGCGACTGTGAGGGTGAATGTTTGTTTGTCTGTCTCTGTGTGTCAGCCCTGTGATTGACTGGCGACCAGTCCAGGATGTACCCTGCCTCTTGCTCAATGTCAGCTGGGATAAGTGGTAAAGATAATGGATGGATGGATAGTATTTTGTAGCATTACTACATTGAAGATCTTGGTTGTAAATGTATGTCTGTTCCTCTGCTATATTGTCTCTCCACTCTGGTGGGGGGATCCTCCAGATGATTTGATGATCTACAGACAGATGGCATCAATGCTGTACAGAGTGTAAAGCCCTCTGAGACAAATATGTGATTTTTGGCTATATAAATACACGACTTTATTTAAGTGAATTCCTGCAAAGGTAAAACAATACAGTCACCAAAACTATGGGGCACAGCATTTAAATAACACTTAAGAAACTTACTTTTGGATGGTTTGCCCTTCAGCTTTGTAGCCTGTAAATAACAGTGAAATATGAGTTGGAATAGATTAACCTAGTCATGGGTCCACTGCAAAGAGCAAATCAATTATACGCATACAAAGTGATTGAAAACATGTGTTTAACCGTTTCCAAGAATCCTGTTAACACCGATAAATCATGCAAATGTTGATACTGGCACCAGTTTGACTCACCATGTTGAATATCTCCTGGATGAGTTAAATTTGAGACTAGCTAGCTAGCTAAATCTGATTAGGCGTCTGTTGTCTCCATTGGTAACCACTGTTACACCGGCGAGCGTTCATGTTAAGGACACCATACACGACTGTAGTTCGTTAGTGTGGCTACATATCGTATTCTTTCCTGCTTTAATGCAGTCTTGTTTAGTAGCGACGGTTATCATTTTAAAATTGGTCAGTTTACTTTAAGTAAGTTAACATTGAAACGAATCACACCGCCGCTACACACTAAATCAGATACAAAGCTGCATCAGACTGTTCGTTAGCCAAACTGCGCACCGAAGTTACGCTAATTCAGTCTTCTAACACAAACTTTATGATTCTCATTACAAACGTTTAGCTTTCATCTGCACATGAAGCAAAAGGCAAATCAGAAGCAGCTATGTTTGAGAGATTTACTGCAGCAGTAACGTTACCACAACCGCCCGGTGCTAGTTCACACATTTCCTGTTTACAGTTCGCAGTGCATTGTGGGTAAAGTAGTTTTTAGCGTTTTTAGCGTGTTTCAGAAAAGGTGTTTGTTTTGGGCTGAGTTTAAATGATCAAGTTGTTTGTTTTTGACTTCATTTGACATATTTACCTGCTTGCTTGCATACTTAGTGAACTCTACCAAACGGTTTCCCCACCAGGTGGCATCAGAGCTTAGAAAACGAAGCAAATCAGTTACAACATAACTGAAGAGCTGAATAATTTATGTTCTGAAGCCTATGTTTAATTCAGTCAGGTCTAGGCCTGATGTTGCACTTTTAATCAGCACAATGATAACAAGGCAAGTCACCCTGCAGTAAGTACACTATTTCTTATGGGGCTTCAGCCTTCCTCTGCTCCTCCAACAAATTGTGTCTGATCAGAGGTTTGCTCCATGAACATGATGAACAAGCGAACAACCTTTGTTTAAAACTTCGGGCCTGTGCATGCAGGATTATTTTGCTTACTTGTCATTGTATTTCTGTAGCAGTGGGGAGTTAGGAGGTGGGTTTTTATGCATCTTTTGTCATGACAAATGTGTGCAGACAAGAAAATAAATGCTTCACTGATGTTATTATAAGACAAATTAACACCTTTTTAATAGATACAATGCAAATCAAACACAGTTATTCTTAGTGCGCACAAGAGACAATCTTTGTTGACATTCAGAAGCACACAAGAGCACACAAATGCATTTCATTGCTTTATTTAATCAGTGGGCTGTCCCCTGTGAGAACAACATAGAGGGCCTGTACCTGCTATATACAGCACAATACACGACTTCTACCCCTATTTCAGGAACAATGAGGCCACTTATGAGATCTTAATAGAAGCTACTCTTTTACATACATCCAGTCAAAGCTCAGCCTGTCCTCATACACACATTTAACATAAATCATTACATTTTTTTTTAAAAGCAAGCAAAACAGAAAATCAAAAACATGATTGTGGCTGTTTTTTATGTGGAGGCACAGAGTATGTTTCACTTTAAACTTTAAACCCTCATCATATAACAAACTTTGAAGTGACGCTTTGGTTCTAAAACAGAAAACAGTATTGTAAATTCAGTTTTCATGATGAATAAACAGCATTTGTCAGGCTTCATCTTCCAAGCTGGAGTTCACTCAGTTGCTGTTTCCTGTTCCAGTAATGAGAGCATCTACAGGACAGATAGGGGAAGCCATGATCAAAACAGGCCTCATTGTTTATATAGCCCACTTTTCTTTTATTCTGGTGGGAGTCTTGAAGTGAGCTGTCAAGTGCAGATGAATCAGAATCATATCAATGAGAGAAAACAATGAACAGATAACAGGAAATCTCTCCGGTAGTATCCGAGGGAAATAAGTCTTGATAGCAGAGACCACTGAAAAAAGAGGACAAAACAAATAAGGGTTTGATGTTTTCAAAGTTTTTAAGGAAATACACATTTGTCACAATTTTTGTTTTTAATTTCTTTTTCACCTGATGCTCACCAGGCTTGAGATGGTGGCCTGCGCTGGTCTTAGTTTGTGTCTGGAGGGGAGAAGTAGCACAAGGGAAGTAAAAGCTGACATGCAAAGTCATGAATGATGTAGGAAAATAATCATTCATAAAAGAATGAATCATCCTGACTCAGCTGAATACACTTGCCTCTATAAAAATGGTTCAAATAACAAGTGAAAGATAATACATCAAAGGCCTGTGACCATCTCCATGCAGCGGTTACGTACAGTGGTCAGTTTATTAATAGTTTATTACCAGTAAATTAAGATCTTTTACAGCTGCATTAAATGGTGCGGTTATAGGGAGGTAATATATTTATAATAACCCTCCAAAGAGATGATGGATTGTTGTTCTGCCTCTGAATCATTTAGTATTAGCAATGTAGCATTGAATACTAAATGTGGGGCAGGCATCTTAAGCCTTTATGCATCTGTGCCTCTGTAACATGCTCCACTGCTCCACTTTCTCCCCTTGTCTGGAGCCCCCTTGGTAAACCTCCCCTAACACACACAAACACACACACACAGACACACACACACACACACACACACACACTACTTCCACATAACTGTCAGTGTCTCTTTGTCTATCTGGATGTTTTTCTCTCTTTCACCCACTGTGATTCTCAGTTTTGTTGTTTATATGCCTGATTTTATTTTGAATTTACAACTTTATTCAATATATGCTATTGCTTTTCAGAACTGTTTTGATTAAATGTAGCATTAGCCTGAATGTTTTCTAAAATATTGCCAAAAATACAAACACTGCTAGCATCAAACACGTTTTGTTCAAGGTGATGTGCAAAGTTTAGATTCGTTTAAGGGACACTGATTTTACATATGAATATCAGTTTACTCGTCATCAGCGTTGGACAATTTTGCACCTCATGATTTACGTCCAATGCCAATGTTCAGTGCAAAGGCAGGATGTGGTGTGCCTCTTAGAGAGCTTGTCATTGGACATAGTCTGCAGAATCATCCAATATTGGTGTTCCTGTCTGGTGTCATCTTAGCTTAGACTATAGCTTTATTAAAAAAAAAAAGCAATAACGCTTTTTTTGGACAGGCCAATCATTGCCTAATAATTCCAAAAGAAGTTTTGTGGAAACAACCTTTCTAAGAATTTACAGTTACATAACAGTTCCTTTGTAGGAAATTACAGGAAACTATGGGACACGTAAAAAAAATAAGGTTACCAAAAAAGCCTGTCATACAAACTGGGTGCATGTTTGGAACACGTGTTTACCAGCATGTAGCTCCACAGTTCCAAGAGCCACAGTTTATAGTGCTAAAGGTGTTGACCTCTGCTGCTTGGAATTCCAATACTAAATCACGGGGGGCCCCTGTGACCGTATCACATCTGCTCAGTCTGTTTTCATTGACTTGCTGCTCACTGCATTCATTTTGGGGTTTCTGCTGCTCCATTGCTCGTCACGTATGGCACGACTTTCTCATTGGCCTCTTTCTCCCTGTGACGGGTGATAAAGAACATAATGCTCAATATTAAATGCTCCATATGAGACACGACAGTGCCTTCTTCAGTACACAGTTATCTGGAAACTGTTTGGTAAAGGATGCGAATTCATTAAAAAAAAAATTAAAAATTAAAACAAAATGGAGGTTTTGCTGTTTATTAGCTCATAATTGTGTAAGCTAGCTGTTGCCATGATGCTCCACGGTGCAGTAGCCACACGGTATTGTTTGCCATTGCTGTGTGAGTGGCTAAGCAGGGCCGGGGGGGGCCGAGAAGATTGCACTTTGGGTCAATTAGCAGCCATGAACTCAAGAGCTCTGATGCTTTCCCCTCCATTCATTTCTCCATTTAAAAACTGGAATACACTGTTGTTATGTATCGAGCCACTTAATCTACACAGTGCTGCTCGAGGCAAATCCTAAAATAATCACAAGGAGTGATTTTCAAATCAATGGTGCAGATGCGTGTGTTCATATTTGTTGCGTATTTTATGTATTTAATGCGTTTCTCACAAGACTCAAGCTGTTGAATTAGTCTTTCTTTTGTCAGACATGGGATAACATTGTCTGAATCCAAATCTAGAAACTGAATCTCGACACAAAGTAGAAAGAGTCTCTTATTTCTGTTGCATAATTGAAAACACTGCTTTTCTACTGACTGCCTGCTAAAAATCACAAGAGTCATGATCAGTACTCACGGTTTGATTTTGCTGGAGAATCTCTGCCACAGGACGAAAGCGATGGTGGTGAGGACCATCATAGTGGTACACATGGTCCTACCCCCCAAGGATCTCCTGCCTGTGGGACTGATGGTGGTTTACAGCACTGGGACTTCTCCTCCCATTGAAAGGCTTGAATGCTAAAAGGCAGAGTTTGTGGTGTAACAATCTGACTATTCCCGTCTTTCCTTTTGGCTCTCACTTATGATTGGGGAGATTAGCTCAGGGGATTAGCCAGGATCAAGGAGGGGGTTGGATCTCGCTGGCAGGACTAGGAGGTAAACAGAGCATGCTGTGTGTTTCTATTCTGAAAACAACACAGAAAGCCAAATCAACCTCGATTTTGTCTCTTTTTTTGTTAAAAAAAGGGCAGCCTTTTGTAAAAAGGCCTGTTGAAAGTGGCTTTGAGTGGCACTTTGGCTTTTTACAGCTGGGTTTACAGTAAGGATGAACACGTACCAATAAAATTACCATATATCTGGATAAAACTAAATCCCCAAGTGCAGAGTTCCTACAATATATTATGAATAGAGCGAGCAAAGTGGGATAAATGGAGGTATAAATAGGGACTTTCAGCAGCTGAGCCACCTCTGTTTAGTGCTGCTGACTCAAGCAGAGAATAAAGGAGCAGTAGGCCAAGCGAGAGAAAAGACAGGTCTAATTTTGTCGACACATTCGTGA
Organism: Maccullochella peelii; assembly: GCA_002120245.1. Taxonomy (NCBI): domain Eukaryota; kingdom Metazoa; phylum Chordata; class Actinopteri; order Centrarchiformes; family Percichthyidae; genus Maccullochella; species Maccullochella peelii. The sequence goes on along the minus strand of LKNJ01005091.1, from coordinate 6,186 downwards.
GCAGACATGCAGCGGACTCAGATTAGAGCTTAAAAGAATTCCACATTGTGGCAGTAATGTCACAGGGTTTTCTTTGTATTTTTATTTCAAAATGTTGTTAAATACAGATACAAAGGTGAGTCATAATGAAACCATTCAAAATCATCACAATTAACTGTTAAAAATGTAAAAATGTCTTCTGATAAAGGGGATACAGGTGCCCACAGACTGATAAAAGGAAACATCAGAAAAACATCACATGATATTAGAAGAATTATATTTACATGGCAGTATCTAGATATGCACATTCGGTAGAAGGCACATCCAAGTCAAATGTGACCTCTTGTCCACTGTTCATGTTTGCATTTTCTATTGCCTTTAAATGGTTTGGTGCTTTACAGTATAAAAAACAAAGAGGAGAGTGCGCTCTCTCTCTCTCTCACACACACACACACTAGTTATACCAATTAGCCATGAAAAGTACCTGTACATATTTAGAGTGTATTATCTTTAAACTGTATTCCACATATTGCTTCCCTTCAAAGGTCAGTACAGTCACTTCATCCCTGTCCTTATTAGATCCTGGCCCAAAAAGTCTTCACCCAGTTGAGGTTGAGAGCTTAGTCCAGCCCACTTCCTCATAGATGGCTGTGATGCTGCAGTAGACCGTAGCCAAGAGTTTGGTCCACGCCGCAGCCACCTCTGATGTCACATCCTCTGGAAACTCTTCTCCGAGGACTTCCAGTATCACACCACTGAGGATCTGGGCAAGACACAACAAAACGCAATACTTAAGACACCTTGAAGTTCCATTAAAGGTTTTAAAATTGTTTTACATTTTGGTAAATACGCTTATTTGTTCTTTTTGCAGAGTTAAATGAGAAGATTGATACCACTCTCATATCTGTACAGTAGATATGAAGCTACAGCCAGCAGACGGTTAGTTTAGCTTAGCATAAAGACTGGAAACAGGGGGAAACACCTAGCCTGGCTCTGCTCAAATGTAACAAAATCTGCCCAAGAGAACCTCTAAATCTCACTAATTAACACGTTCAAGCTCACTGGTTAGCAGTTTTGAGAATCATTATCATTATTATTTGAGAATTATGTGAGAAGCATTGTGCCATTAATGTTGTGGCTCAAAAGATATTATATTACTTGACATAATTTCTAATCTGACAAGTTAGTGTCTCAGTCTATCCCACCTCTGCTCCACTCAGTCTTCCTCACTGTTTTACTGGATTTTCTGGGTCCAGTAACTGACAAAGGTGGCGGCAAGTTTTTCTGCAGTTTATGCTTTAGAGTCCACTTTGTGCCCTCAAGTGGTCAAAAACTGTTTTACTAATTTGTTAAACACAAACATCCCAACCTTTAAAGTTAATGTGTGAGTGTGTGTCACTTCTTTTTTATTCGCACACACTTTACCTTAAAGTACACAGGCTCCACCTTGTGTCGGAGTGCGTGGGCTTTGCCCACCAGCTTCAGCACTGAGGCCATCTTGTCTGAGTTGTCAAGGCTCTCCACCAGTGTATTGATGGCATTCATGACTCTGTGGGCATGCTTCCTAAGCTGGGCACTTCTCTCCAGCTCCTCGGGCTCCTCGATGTGCTTGAACTGGCTGAAGAACTGCTTGGATGATGGAAAGTTCACAAACAGCCTGCAAAGGAGGACAATTATTTGAGACATATGGGTATCAGCAGCTGCTGCGAAGTTCTGCTAATCTCATCGCCCTTCAGCCTGTACCAGCTTGATCCTGCAAAACCACATAAATTTTTTTTTTGGAGCTGGCAAGATACCATAAGTAAATATCAGCGCTGACATGAGAGTGCTACATATTTTCCATTTAAATGTTTGCTTTAAACTATTATCTAGGTGCTGCGTGCCATGTTTTCCATATATTTGAAAAGAACTTAAAAAGTAAAAACATCCAGCTACAGAGAAATCATGACACAAAAATGGCTGAATAACTATGCCTCATAGTTATTAACCACAAAAATCCACAAATTATGAATGCGTACTTTTAGATGTCTACACAGTTGTTGTAGAACTGTGATTTTATCAGTACATCCTGTTCTGTCCTAATTGACCTGTTTATTCTTCTGCATACTTTGGCTCGTGAAGTCACAAGGGCACGCATGTTAAGCACTCTGCTGATATGTTGTCTTTTACATTAATGTAATATTTCATAATTCGTTTTTTCTATAGGTGATTATATACTAAAGTGCATAGGGCAAATATCTTTCTTTTTCCTTTATCTACTCTTATAAATCATTGAACATTTCGCAATGCTGCATCAGATAAAATCTCTGTAACATATGTTTCTCCTGAAGGTTGATTTAGCCCTGATAGTGTCTGGGAGCAACTACTGAAAAAACATAACTGTTTCAGCTTTGGCTTTGCTCAATGTTTGTTGTTCAATGTAATATCAGTGTTTGTATGTTGGTAGAAGTTGGCACAAACATGTAGCACATAGGTAAAGAAAAATAATATCCCTTGCCACTCTTCACTCTTTGTAAATGAGTACAAGATTTATACAATTGATTTTTCCCTGTTAACCCGGTGTAGTTAATAGTAAACCTGGTGTAGTTAATAGTTAACTCATTAAATTAGAGTTCTGAAGCATTCATTGTTAATTAATTATACGTATCCAGTTATTATGGCATTATTTATGTGTTGTTGTGTTGAAAGCTCATGGCTTAAAACATATCATCATACCAATCATACCAGAAATCTGCTGTCGAGATTCACACCATCTTCCTTGCTACTGTATGCGGTCCACCCTTGTGAACCTGTTGGCTCAGTTGTCTGACTGGATCAGTACTGGTGTTCCCATCATGCCTCAAACCCCCCCCCCCCAAAAACCAAAAGATCCCAGGATCCTGCACACTTTCACAATTTCTAACAAAAGGTGAAATGTGCTAATTAAAGGGGGCGATGAGATGAAGAAAATTAATGTCACTGCCTACTCAGGCTACCATAAGCGCACGTTTTACTTTATGGTTGAGAAATCATTCATTATCATGACTGCAACGACAGCTAACATGTCATGTTGCATTTGGCATGAATATTATATTATTCACATTTTTATTCAAGTTCCAGGTCTAAGATTTTGAAGTTTCTTTGCACATCCTGACTCACACTGAGCTCTTTGTAAGAACAAATAGTCAGCTCAAAGACATTTTCTTTCATTTCTATTCCTGTTTGACCCTCAGAGGTATCATAGAGAATTAGCAAAGAGGAATAGTCTGGGAAGAGGGCCAATGCATCTGGTTGCTGGCTATCTAATTCTGATGTGCCATCTCCCTCTGTCTCTGCAACAACTAACACAAAAAGGAAAGAAATATTTTTATGTTAGCTCCGAAGCATATGGGTAGATATTAGAGTTTCAATTGTGAATTTAAATGTCTGAACAGGGAGGAGGATAGAAGGTGGTGTCTTAATCTCTCAGCTCTGAGTGGAGAGACTTGGCAAGTGCTGGAGAAAAGTATTTCTAGTTTCACCGCAAACTAATGAGGAACTGTGGTGTTTAATCTTTCTCTCTTGTAATTGAATGACCTGTGGTTGCATATAAATAGCTTCATTAGTATTTTATATGGTCATTGGAGTCTTAATCCTTCCTTATCTATTCTTCAAGACTAACTGAAGAGCTGAGAAAGTTTCTAATTTCAGAGACAGCATCATAATTTGCTACTTTGGATGTTATCTGTTACCCTAAAGACAGGTAGTTTGGACTGGATTCAAGTTGGGTGTCAGGGTGTGCCAATTATAATGAAAGGGGAATTTTCCATAGTCATGCTCACTGATCAATCCTCATCCCTTAAATTCCTGATATGATCTTTGTGAAGGAATGTAGGGGTTGAAAATAATAGTAGCAGTAGGGACATTGAGTTAAATTCATTTAGTTTCAACATGTTTATCATAGAAAGATGAGGAGTGGGATATTGCTTTTTGTTAAAGTGCTGCAGCTAAATCCTAATAGTCAGTAATACATTATTTTACTGATGGTTACTGTGCTATATACGGTATATTGCGCTGTGCATTTTTGCTAACACCCTTCTCAACTTTCACCTTCTGCAATCATAAAGGATTATAAAGGCGTGCCGTGTCATGCAGTGAATCTCGTGACGCGTGAAAGACCGAAAGCCATTGCACCAAAATTTTCCATTCCCTGCAGATGGTTTTTTTTTTAAGCAGTTTATTTGTGTTGGTTTCAATGGAAACATTACAGAGACATAACAACAGTGACTATAACAACTCTAGGAGACCTCCAACAGGATTGCATTATCGCCATAAAATGTTTAAATGACTGATGATGTTGTGATAAAACTCTCTCATCCCTTGATTTCAGAGAAAAGAGAGGGGTGTTTTAAAGGTCTGACGGTGATGGAGTCATGCTGCTGTAGGTTGCCTGGCCCTCTTTACAGGCATTCAGAACATGACCTGCTCCAGGGGAGGGAGCCCTTTGAGTGCCAAGGATGTCTGACTGATGGATTATAATGTTTATCCTCTGCCTCTACTATTTGATAAATAGGATTAAGAAAAAGGAGGAGAGGTGAGAATATCTCATGCAAAAATATGACTGACTTTTTTCCTTTGGACAGACAGGAAAGTCATTCAAATTTAGCATCAACTGCATTCTGAGAGAGGATAATCCCGCAGTCTGGACTCTGACTTAAGTTGGGTTAGATAGATAGCATCAGTAGACCTTGTGGCTCCTGCAGGAGCAGTTATGTTACTGAGGGGGAAAAGAGACAAAATGCAAATTTGACCTTATCAGTAGTGACCTAATTAAAGTTGCAGAAATGAGGAGAAAATTGATGAAAAGTCTCATGCAACTGCTGATAAGTAGAAAAAGCGAGCTGTGTGCAATACACAACCACAACTAATGGTGATAAATATTAAAATAGTTCAAAGATACGTCTTCTCCCTTCTAAATATAAGCAGAATTTGTCACCTCTCCCGTTATTTTTCTGTCAGAATAATACAAATATCTTCCTAACTCAACCCGCGTTCAACATTTCAAACATAAAACAGGAGAGTAAAACTACAAGAAAAAGAAATACCTGACTAGTATGGCCACCCCAACATCATCACAGTTCTGGTAGACTTTTGCCCAGGAGTCCTGGATCATCACCTTCTCCTTATCAGTCAGAGGGCTTGGTCGCTCCAGGTGGTCCACCTCTCCCTGTCCCTGCATCCTCTCCATCTGGGAACACAGTTGTGCAGAGCTGAACACGTGCAGAAGGCAGGGCTGATGAGAGTACCCCCTCCCTCAAAATAAACACTATATTTCTACCTTTTTCTCGTTTTTGGCTCTTTCCTGGCGAGAGAGGACGAAAAATCGCTTTCCCTTCCCCCCTTTTCCCACCTCTGAATCTCCACTGAGCGAGAGTGTGAGTGAAGAACAGGCTGAAAAAACACAAGAAACACACGCAGCGAATGAGGAGGAGCCTCTGTACTCTCTCTTTTACACTGTCTCCCTTCCCTCCCTCTCTCTCTGTCTCTCTTTCCCCCTCTACTCACCTCACCTCTGTAGATGGTGTTTGATGAAAACATGACGAGATAGGCAACAAATCCCTAATAAGAGAGTCAGATGTGTAATACATGCAAAGTGTGCGCATGGATGGAATGTAAGATTATGACTATTATAGACTCTGACCTTTTACCTTTTACTACCCAGGAGATTAACCTGTATTGATATTGAATTTCTCACAAAGCCCTGCCGACGTAAATGTAAAAACACTTTTCTGGGTGAAAATTAAAGCACGACGTCCATCAGAAATAGGGCAGGCGTCTATTCATTTTGGTTTGTTCTGTGCTTCTAACAAGATACGGGTTATATCAGCGTCTTTTCAGTCCATTTCTCATTACTTTTTTTATTATGTGCACACACCCTCAGGAGACCCATACAGCTCTCACTCTACTTTTTCAAATGCCCACCTTTCCCACCTTTGTTGTGGCAATAGTGATACCTGGCATGTGTTGTCACAGCTGAACTTTGGAATGTTCTTATTCAAGTTTCATAGTGAGCAGGGTGAACGGGGTCAATTAGCCAGGAATGTGTGACTTAACTGTCAACGGAGAGCAAACATAGGAGCAGTGAAAAGACATCAGATATTGTAAGTGTAGTGAAAACCCCCTTTTTCTTGCTAAAATAAGTATGCACTCCATATGGACCTGAGGTAAGCAAGTTGGAAAAGATCAAAA
>LKNJ01005090.1:0-26260 GCA_002120245.1 Maccullochella peelii | reverse complement strand
GCGCGCAGTTACAGGACGGTCCTTACTCATATTCCACTGCAAAAATCAGAAAATTTAAGAATTGGTAACAAAAGAAAAGTCATAAAGAACTGATAAAATTGGGAATATTATTAACCCATGAGTCTAATGACTGATTTCTTTGATGCAGTTTTACTTGCTTTGTTGCATTGGCCACTACATCTTTTTGCTGCACTGTAACTGTATTTTATTTGATTTTATGTATTTTATTTCATTTTATGTATCTTTCATTTTATTTTTTCTTAATCTGATTTTATTTCTTCTGATGTTTTTCTTTGCCCATGTAAAGCACTTTGAATTGCCTCTGTGTTTGAAATGTGCTATATAAATAAAGTTGCCTTGCCTTGCCTTGCCTTCAGAATGTATAAAAAACTTGGGAAACTTTGGCCTTGGGCATTAAAAAAACATTGTCAGATTTGTCCAATATCAACGTTCTGTTCAGCCGTAGGGTTGAAGCAACACTGGGGTGGGAACAATTGGCTGATTAATCAATTAGTCGGTCGTCCAAAAATGATTTGGGAACAATTTGATAATCGATTAATTGTGTGAGTCATTTTTCAAGCAAAAATGCCTCAAATTTGCTAGATCCAGCCTCCAAAGTGTGAGAATATGCTGCTTTTCTTTGTCTTATATGAAATTAAACTGAATATCTTTTGGTTTTTAACTTTTGTTTGGACAATGACTAAACAATTCATCAATTCATTGTCAGAGAGATTAAATATTAACTGATAAGAAGTCATTTGTTTCAGTCCTACTGGACAGTCACAAATTTGCAGGCCAAGAGAAGTTGTTAGTGGGTGAAGTTATTTAGCGCTTGCTAGTTAGCTATGTCAAAATAAGCTAATACTGAAAAACAAAGAGAAATATATTGTATGGTCACTGCTACTAACGCAGCTGCATCAGACTGGTCTTGATAATTAAAATGTAACTGTGTTTGTGCATTTTGTTCCATTGTTTGTCCATGCGAGAACTTGCTTTTTCCACCTGCATTTCCCTGGAGTTTTCCCCACCTGCGTACCGTTATTTCTCACTGTGTGCCACAACTTGGTCAGAAATATAGGGAGGCCTGTTGTAGTTGTAAATATCAGGCTTGGAGCCCTCCTTTTCCTGCTCAAACAAGCATGTAGAAGAAGAGGGAACGTGTTGTTGCTCCCTCTCTGGTGCAATATGCCACTCAAGGATAAGGTGGATGGTAAACCCACCTGAAAGCAGTTTATTCAGCTTTGACTTGAATTCATGGCTTGATTCTTGGTTATTGCTACATGTTATGGTTTTGAGACTACTAATATTTCTCAAATTGGTGTATTTAATTTCTCTCAAATATTATTATTAATTAATTATTAATATTGATTCTATATATTCTAAGTAGAATTTGATTCCTGAAACAGCTTTGACAGGGGCGCCCTGATGGCCCAGGGGTTAAGGTTCCGACCATGAACCACAACGTTCACATCCAGCAAAGTACCTTTGTTGCATGTCATTCCCGACTTTTATCTTTCCTTGTTTCCTCTCATCTCTCCGCTGTCTGCAATCGAATAAAGGCTTGAAATGCCTCAAAATAATCAGCTTTGACAAAATAACCCTAACTCAAGGTCCACTTACTATCTTTTTTAAAGCTTTCAACAGCATCTCTGTCTTCATCAACTGATGGACTCCATCATGGCTGAACTAATTTAGTACTTTGTAGCCAAAGAATGGAGCTCACTCCATCCAATGAAGATTGTGAGATGCGGTTGAAAGCTCAGAAAGCTAGTAAGTGGACCTTTCTAGTAAATGAAAGAATCTACGATAGAATGGACAGAAGATTTATGTCAACATGAATGTCAACATGCATTAAAAAAAAAACCTACCCCTGTTTTGTAGTAGTATGTTTTGATCATAGACCCTTGCAAAAAACCTGACATAAGGTTTTCAAGGATATATTATATAACTGTCAGAGTGATGGTAGGGAGATGGCATATTTTTAAGGTTTCAGATATATACTCTGCTGTGCATTGTTCTTATGATTGTTCTTTTTGAAAAGGACTACAATGACCAAAAAGACAAGCCTAATACCTGCATTACATGTTCATATTCATGCATTGTTACACAGTAATAGCAGTCTGTGACAGTTCAGCATAGTGCTAGCGTCCTGTAGGCGGAACAGTGGGTGATATATGGTTCATAATTAAGTGATTTTTTAAAAATGATTTCAGTTCAAGCACTGCATAATGACGGAGAGCTGTGGTTCTGAAAATTAAATGAATATAGCAATAAACCTAGAGGAAAATAACAAGTTCTTGGGAGATCATCCCATTGATCAACATAATTAGCTATGAGTGATTAGCTTTAGAAAGTACATAGACAAGTGAATGTTATTTAGAAGTTGTCAATTTTCATTTCAATCAAAAACTCCTGTAGATTCATTAACTATAAAAATATCATTAGTTATTTAACTAAATTAGTTCACTTAATATACATCAGGGTTCTTCTGTTTTTTTTACTAGTTCAGGTAAACAAACTCACATTCATAAAAAAGTATTTTTAGCTTTAGACTATATATGACCTCCCATAACCTACCACACTCACTTCCCCAAATCACTAAGGAACAGAGACCTGCACATCCCAGCATGTTATATTTGTAAAATCCATATACATTTAACAATCTACAAAATAAACTGGCAGGCTTAGCTGAATGTAATTATTTAGCTGCCACTGGCCTATCACAGTGCAGCCTTTAGGCTTAAATGTCGTGTTGGTGTTCTCATCACCTGTCTATGCCATGAATGCTGGTTGAAGTATTAAAGGCTCAATCTGTTAAGATCTGTTAGATTTCGAGTCAGAGCAATTTCATACGATGTTCATCAGGCAGATCAGACTTCTCGAGTATTGTCTTTTGATACCTGGTGGGACGAGCTTGTGGTTTAGATTTCAGTTAAACATTGTGCTTTTTGTCCACAGGTGTTGCAGCCCTGGACTCTGAGGTGTCAGGAAAGATAGGTCTGCGAGCTGTTGTTTATTACTTCTCAACAACCATCATTGCAGTTATTCTTGGTGGGTTGATATTTTCCCTCTTCGTCACTTCTCTAGTTCTCAGTAACACTGTACTTAAACTCTCCTGTGTATTTCAGTTGCTTTAAAGTTATGTCACTCAGATGGTGTTATGTAAAAGTGGTGGTTGATATGAAACCTATTGTATGAGTTATAGTGTCATACTGACCGGTGTCATCCTTTGCAGGCATTATTTTGGTGATGACTATCAAGCCGGGAGTCTCTCAGACAGCTGATCACATTGACAGAGCCGGGACCACACCCAACGTCACAACAGTTGACACACTCTTGGACCTCGTAAGGTGATAACAATGTTGAAGTGAAAGAGACTGTAACCACAGGTCTTTCCCTGATAGTCTAAAATTGAAATACTCGTCTTGTGGTGATGAGTCAACAATCATTTGTCACCTCTATTCTGTCTTCATGCTTCAAACAAACTAGTTCGTACAACATGTCGTTCAACCACATCAAAAGGCAAATGTGTTTATAGTTGTTCTGAATGACCACAATTGAATGTGGGGTGAAAAGCCTGTCTTCATAGCCCCATCCTGGCTGAAGATTCTGTGTCTTTTGCATGTCTTTGTAGTCTCAACGCGATGAACTGCACAAATGTAGAAAATGGCGCACACATCAAAAGTGACAGAGGTAGTTGTGTGAAGAATAAAAAAGAGTGCTTGACAGAGAAGTTTGTACCTTCCCTTACTTTTACACCTGCGCACAGCTGGCCGAATCACTTCGTAAAAGTGTTTGTGATCATGGAATTGTCTGTTTCAGAAAGTTGCGTCAACTCAAAAAGTTACGGCAACTCAGAAAGTCATCTACTCTGAAAGTTATGTCAACTCGAAATGTTACCTCAACATGGAAAGTTGATTCGGCAGTCAGAAAGGGGTTTTCAGGTGCTGTTAGATAATCCCACAAGTACTTTGTTTGTAGCATACTGTGGTCTTTAAGAGCTCAGAGGTAAGTAAGTAAGTTAAAGGCAAGTGCTTTTGTTGAAAACAATGTACAGTATGTACTGAAAATCCAATTCCCTCACAACTTTCTATTGACAAAATCTTGGTATCCTTGAGGAAGGCATCTGCTGATTTTAGTCTTTTCGCTCCATTGCCTCAAAAGAAGTAAACCACATTCACAGCCTCTTTATGAATACGAAAATCATTCTCTCCTGGATTTTGACTTACATAAAGATTTGTTGCAATGGTCCGTATGTCAAGGAATGATTGTAGGACACATCATTATCTTCTGTGTTCTTCATCTACGCCCAATCTTGTCTTTTCCCATCAACAGAAACATGTTTCCAGAAAATCTGGTGCAGGCTTGCTTTCAGCAGGTAAGAGGCTTTGCACAGCCATCATTCATTCCTGTTCCACTTTATACCCATGTTTAAAGTGTCATTTCAACCTACATCAGGATCTGGTGAGTATATAGTGTTTAGCCATGTGAACATAACTCTGACGTTGTGAAATGTGACCAATTACACTCTAGTACAAGACCAAGCGCAAAGAGCTGGAGCCTCCAAAAGTTTCAGGCAACACCACCACAATTCCACCTCTCGCAACTACTATCATGGCGGCGGTAGAGGTAGGTGTGCACATTACTCTATTCTGTCCATCTAGATAAGTCAGTACCTTAATGCTTTTGATGCATTGTCTTCTTTGTCAAGCTACACTTGCACCAGAGTTCACCAGGTATTCTGTTGGGAACATCCATTAACATAATCGTTGGGGTTTTGATCTTTACATGACAACAGCGTGTCCTGGTTGATCCATCTGCTGCACTTTACGTTTCATGTTTCTGCACCTGGCAACCAGCGTCTGATCTAAATGCATCAGAAGACCCAATACTGAGTCATAAGTAGCCATGGGTCATTGGGCTGTGATCCTGTAGAGAATATTTGCACAGCTCATCAATGGGTCTTTAGAGTAAGCTAATGTGGTTGTGAAAGCAGCTTCCTGGCCTGGTCTTGGTTAGCTGAATGAATCGCCTCCTTGTTTCCTCTTTTGGCAGAATATAACCAAGGACTATAAAATCATCGGGACATATTCAGATGGAATCAACGTATTGGGGCTTATTGTGTTCTGTGTTGCTTTTGGCCTTGTCATTGGGAAGATGGGTGAAAAGGGCCGCATCCTCCTGGAATTTTTTGATGCCCTAAATGAAGCAACCATGAAACTGGTCCAGATCATTATGTGGTATGTATAAAAAACTGATCCAGGCTTCCAAAGGGACAACATTTAAAAGCTACAAGGTGAACTAGGGTGATCATACTTTCAGTTTTTAAAACTTGGACTACTATACAAATACACTTTGAGTACTTTTGCTTTAGACTGACAAAAAGGCTTTAACGCTCTTGACCTTGGGAACAGTAGTTTAGCGTTTTTAGTTTCAAAGTAGCCCCAACACTGTCTATTAACTTGCCAGGCTAACAAACATATTGGCAATGCTATGTCTCTCTTTCCCTCTTCCCACTAGGATTTTTCTAGCTATTTGTAACACATTTGGATTTGGCACAGTCAAAAAGAGAAAGTATGTAATAAATTATATTTGAAAATGCCAAATTATATTTGAAAATGCCAAAACCTGACCCGAGTTCAAGGCTTAATAAAGTAAGCACAATAAAACAGCCCAAACCTTACCGGAAACCTAATACCAGGTTGGGTTGGATCTTTGGTAGATACAATATTCAAATAAAAATGTTTACACTTTGCTATGTCAAAAATGTGTTTTTATTTTGTCCAACCAACAATTTAAAACCAAAGATTTACACAAAACTCTCATAGAAGACTATGAAAACCAGCAAATATTCACATTTGAGAAGTAGGACCATTTAAGCTGTAGTCCAAATGCACAATGTTTGCTATAATCTTAGACTCTATACCCCAAAGGACTCAAACTGTATGTGTTTTTTCAGCTATATGCCAGTAGGGATCCTGTTCCTAATTGCTGCTAAGATCATCGAGGTGGAAGACTGGGAGATCTTCAGGAAGATGGGTCTTTATATGGTGACGGTGCTGAGTGGGTAAGCTGTCCCATTAGTCTGTATCCACCTGTACCAGACACTGGGATTTATGTTTGGCATTTGGGCCGGTTCTCCCTCCAGTGATACAGTAAAAAGCTGAGCTCTGTGTAGGCACTGATAAGGGCCAAGGACATTTAAAACTGCTCAACCTGCAGATGCAGTAATGAAAGCTTTGCTCATGCCTCTAAATCTAAGTGACACCATTAAAGACCGTACAGTAAATCCCTTCCAGTTAGGTCGCAGGGTTAGGCAGAGGCTCCGAGTGCTCCTGTGACGGCATGTGCACGCAATGTTCACTTTGTTGTAATTAATGCAACATTCAGTGCCTATAAAAAACTTTTTTATGCATTATTGCTTTACGACTATGAATCACAGCAGACGTAATTATAGTTTTTGATATGATCAACAGAAAAAGACTTCAATGTCAAAGTAAAGTCAAATCTCTCCAAATGTAAATTAAAAATCATGTAATTCATGTTCATATTTCTAAATATCACACCTCACTTACTTACATGCGTGTTTGTCATGTGAAAAGTCATTATTATTAAATAGTTGTTTCCCAATAATTACTATAATTGTGCATTGTGCAACTTAAAGTGACAATAGACAACTTTTTTTGTTTTAACTTATCATTATGAAGTAAATGTTGATTGTACAACGTAATGGCTATAAAATAATGACACCATTGGTGTTTAGACTGGTTTCCTATAAGCCTCGCTTTCACTGTGCAGTTCTGTCTGCCCATGGGTACGATCTGCTGGGGGAAAAGAAGGCTCCATTTACGGCACAAAGGAAGCGGCTCAACCATTGCACTGCGCAACCAAAACAGAAGAGGAATAGGGCTTTTATTTTCCGGTAGCTATTGGTTGCTATCCCCAGCTAGCGGAACTGACGGACGGTGGAACAACCGGAGTAACTGTGAAGAGGGAGAGTGATAAAAAATGAGGAAAAACAAGAGTGAACAAGAGGCTACCTACTCGCTTGCTAAAAGAAAGGAAATAAGCTTGTATCCCAAAACTGTTCCTTGAACAACTGCCCAATGAGAAGCTGCAGTAGAGTGGTTAGTTTCTGAAAACTGAAGCTATAGATAGGTTTGTTCTATGTTTGATTATCAATGATGCTAAATAACATTTTATTAAGGAATGGGCTGGAGAAACCAATTCTTTAAATTTCACCACATGTGACACCCCATGTCACTACTCCATGAGTGAAGTTTTTTTGTAAGGAAAACAGTATAAGCACACATAAGCATCATGTTGATTATAATTACATCATGACATGACAATGTGCAATCAATTCAGAAAGCTTAATTCTTCATGGGGCAACTGAACAGTTAATAAAATACTAAACTAAAAGCACTTTTTTTGTCTTTTTTGTCTGATTATGGAGATATGAAGTCTACCTATCTCTCTAAAAGTCTAATATTGTGCTTTTAATACAGTATATAGGTATATAGCAATTCTGTCTGTTTTGTCCCCCAGTCTAGCTATCCACGCCACCATCTGTCTGCCACTGATCTTCTTTGTCATTGTGAGGAAGAACCCGTATACATTCACACTGGGAATGGCTCAGGCCCTGGTGACAGCACTCATGATCTCCTCCAGGTCAGAATCCACTGAGCTCCTCACTCTGTTTGTAAAGACAAATCATATTCTGTACAACTTAACACTAACACTACTCATGCATAGATTGCCTTATAAGCAACATATATATAAATAGTTATATATTTAATGTTAGGACCACAGGAAGGTCACAGTAATAAAGCCAACCACTGTCCTGTCTTCCAGCTCTGCCACCCTGCCCGTCACCTTCCGATGTGCCGAGGAGAACAATCGCATCGACAAGCGGATCACCCGCTTCGTTCTCCCAGTGGGTGCCACCATTAACATGGATGGCACAGCGCTCTACGAGGCGGTGGCTGCCATCTTCATCGCTCAGCTGAATGACTACGCTCTGGATGCGGGCCAGATTGTTACTATCAGGTGCATCATAGTTGCTCAGGGGCCCTATCTAACTGCAGATTATGATACTATAAAACACTATTGTTGTCGAAACGTCTTGCTGACGTCCAATCATACCTTGTCCGGAAAACATAAAATACTGAAGACAACAGGTACAGCAACAAACATGTACAAACAAACGTGACATAACGTCATGAATAACGTCCACAGCATGCTGCCAAGGAAGTTATCACTGACATACATTTAGATAGTAATATTAGTATCTAAATGTTAGTCATTTAGAAGTGTTTTAGGTTTAACATTTTGCTGTCTGATGAGTCGTTCTGACCTTAAAGTAGGTTGTTTGAAGCATGAACCTTTCATTAATGCATAAGAGCTAATAGATGCATTTCTTTCTCACTCATCGGAAGCTACATCCCAACAGTCTATGCTCCATTACCAGTGTTCAAAAAGCTCCACAGCCACTGAGTTAAGAGAAGTGCCATTCATCAACAGTATAAGAATTATGGTCATTTTATTAAAAGAGAGTAAAATATTATCGATAAAAGATTGAGACACTTGAACACTGAGTATTTTAGATACAAGATGCACTTGGTTAGTGTTAGATCATGGTTAGATCGATCATGGTTTGTCTTAAAATAGCCACTTTGTCAAGTTTGACAAAAAAAAATCTTACGGCCTCAAGGTCCACTCAATGCCGTTTTTGGAACTTTCAACCCCATCTCACAGTCTCCATCAGCAGGTGGAGTTTGCACAACTGTTGTCATAGTGAGTCTCCATGAAAGTTCAAGGTCTTTACTCAAGGCCCACTTGCTTTCAGGGATCTCAACTGCATCTCATGATCTTCATCAGCAGATGATGATGATGATGATGCATGCTCTACCGCTGATGAAGACCATGTGATGCTGTTGTAAGGTCTGTAAAAAGCTAGTAATTTGGGGTCAAAATACAATTTCCAAGGTCAAGAATAAACTTTCACACTCTACCCGGTTAAGGTTAGGGAACGATCATGATCATGGTTAAAAGAAATCAAGAGTTGAAAATAAAGTAACACCAACACTTCCATCCACCCCAACCTCCTCCCTACGAAGTTTTGAGGCTCTATAACAATGTCATGCAAGTTCTGCCTTTGCTCCTGACAGACAACAGTAATAGTTTACATGGCACCTAGAGGGCTTTGTCAGTTAAATGTAAAACTATGTCAGTTTTAGGCATTTGAACAAATGTCTGCTGCTGTCTTTTTTTTTTTTTTTGGGAGAACAGTTTCTCGACTTCCTATGAGTTCCATTTGAAGGCAGGACTACGCACATCCGTATGCGTAGAACTGCCCTCTGTAAAGCTAAAATTGCAGCTTAATTCAAGAGTACCTAGCTGCAGACAAAATGGCGGAGCTCCGAAATGAGGCACCTCCGCAGTTGACAGGAAATCACGTGACCCCAGCAGTGAAAATTGGTCTGCTTCTTGTCGTTTTTATCCCCAAGAAGTAACACACAGATTTAAAACAAATATGCAAAGTTTATTCATTATAAATATAATTTAAAGGCCTTATACAATATTTTAAATTGAGAAGTTTGCAATTTTAAAAATGGGGCAATATAAAGTTTAAAAAAAAGTTCTCACCATTCTTCTGGCAGAAAAGGACTTTACAGATAATACGGAGTCTATTAAGAATCTTTAAAAAGTTTGTTGGCTTTTCTAGGATTTCATTTAATGTTGTCTAGCGCACGTATACTGAAATGGAGAAAATCTACTTTAAAATGTTAAGTGGCTGATGTAGATGTAGCTTTAATATTTCATTTCTGCATGTTATAATTTATGACATGTGTCTCTTTGTTTCAGTATAACAGCAACAGTTGCCAGTATTGGAGCAGCAGGAGTCCCCAATGCTGGGCTTGTCACCATGGTGATAGTCTTAACAGCTGTTGGATTACCTGCAAGTGATGTCACTCTAATAGTCGCTGTGGATTGGCTGCTGTAAGTGTATCTGTTGACCTTCTATCTGGACTATTTTTCCCACTAAAAAGTTTGAATACTAACTAAAGAGCGATGCTGTAGATTGACTTTGAGTGGTGTGTTGCAGGGACCGGTTCCGTACTATGATCAACGTTCTTGGCGATGCTTATGGAGCCGGAATCGTGCAGAAACTATCCAAGAGGGAACTGGAGAGGATGGATCTGACATCAGACGTGGACGTCGCCAACCCCTTCGCTCTAGAAGCCACTTTGGATGACGAAGAGTGCGAGAAGAAATCCTACGTCAATGGAGGCTTCACCGTTGACAAGACAGATGCAATCTCCTTCACTGAAACCTCCCAGTTTTAGCCTCTGGCTGGCTCAGAAGCAGAGAAAGTGCCATGCTGCTATGGATGTAAAACGGAAAACCTTCCATCATGTATCAGCACCATGACGAGAGAGGAAAACTATCGAACCAACCCATCCAAGCTCAAACATCAGCAATAGCAGCCTCCGTTAAGCTTATCCAAGATGATCACCCTTCATGTTGGACATTTATAACCACAACTAGATTAAAGTGCTTCCTTCTTACACTGAAATTGAGAGATTGAGAAAAGTCAGTTTTATTTTGAATACGAGCGTGTTCTTTCTTGCAAAGATGCACTCAAGAGAAGAGCTGCGTGTGTGTGTGCGTGTGTGTGTGTGCACGAGGACATTCTTTTTGGATGTTTCTGAGTTGAGAAAATATCAATTTAACACAAGTAAAAACAAAACAGTAATCTGAATTTAAAACTTTAATCCTACTTTATTATTCTCTAAAATGTTTGAATCTCTTTTGTGTGGCTGTAATGCACTGCTTGTACATCTATCTGTATATTTAAACTGTGCCAAACATATAAAGAGGTTTTTCACCAAGTTGCATGAAGCAATATGTTAAAGAAATGCAAATCGCTGGCTGCAGACTGATTTTTTTATGGAGACATTACAGAGACTGGAGATGATTGACAAAGGCTAATGAAGTCATTGAACACTGTGAAATTTGTGGACATTTTTTCAGAACCAAATCACTAACATTCATTGATTTATTGCAAAGTATAATGATCATAAATAGTATCTGTGTTTAGGCAGCGTGGTCACATACTGGATTTATGTGTCAATAAGTGTATCTTCTAAGTACTTTTTCGCTACTATATTTTCACTATGGTGTAGGCTCGAAATATGTTCAAATGCTCTTAAACCAGTGGCTCAGCTATGGCATAAACATGAGGTAAGCTTTCATCTGGTGTATTTTTTAACTTTGGATAGAACTAGGCTAGCTGTTTCCCCCTGCTTCCAAAAGAGGCGGAACGCATTGGCCCGAAATGCAACTCGGAACCCATCGGCTATCGTCTGATGACAATTTAGCTTTTTATCAATCCCGGAACCCTAGATTAGCTTTTTATTAGCTTTTTTGAAATGTATCTGCATTGAAATCAGACAATATCCGCTGGGTTCCGAGATTGCTAATCGTCTTGGCCCGGATATTTGTCTGGCTACACCGGAAGCTATGAAACATTAGCCGTTGTCCCCAGACGCTAAATCGTTGTCAGACTCGATGGGTTCCGAGACTGTGGCCACGATAACCGGATAGTGATTTTGAACTACTGAAAGTAGGTCATCAGTACCTGATGTAATCTGCCCGCCATCACCGACATATCTACTCAGTCCAATTGTGCTATGTTTCTGTTACTTTTGCAACTAGCTAGTTAGCATGAGTAAGCAAAACCTTTGAGAGTTTGAGAGAACTTGAGATTTTCTTCGGCGGAGGTAGTGAAGATAAAATACCTAATATGTGTGTTATAATAATCAAACGTTAAACTTTTATTATTTCAGTTGTGACACCACCCTCTACCCTAATTAGCTGGTCTGCAACAACGTTATAAAAAAATGGTCCGTGGTGCAAAAAAAGGTTGGGAACTGCTGCCACAGGGAAATTATGAGAGAGACTGCTATAATAGCTAACTAGCAAAAGTATAAAAATGTCAAGGTACTATACGCCTTCCTATGTGTTTTGGGTTTGTTTTTTTTTGGATGCTACAGTATGCTTTTGCTACTTCCAGCCTAGATGCCTTGTTAGCTTCTCAATAACTAAATGTGGGTGCAGACAATTGTGGCTTTGAGGCACCCCAGACCGCAACTCAAAGTGTCAACCACGATTGACATTTGTTAGAATTTCAAATTTGGCTGTGATTGGCTAGCTGCACTGCCAGAACACAACATAGAAATAAACAAGGCTATATGTTTAAAACTGGGCTAGTGGCCCTTAAAGGCAGCAATGTTCATTATAAACCACAATTAGAGTGGGACAAAGAGAAAAGGCCATGAGGCCATTAAAATCAAAAAGGTTCACCTTGAGAGCACAAATGTGCTCTGGTACTAAAATGATTAGTTGTTTAATCAATTTGTTGATAGACAGAAAAATAATTGATTGATATTTAATTTGTAGATTTTAGACACTTTTCAGGCAAAAACCATTGCCGGTTCCGACTTCTGAAATGTGAGGATTTGCTGCTTTTCTTTGTTTTATGTCATTAGAAATTGAATGTCTTCGGGTTTTGTACTGTTTGTCGGACAAAACAGGACATTTAAAGATGTCACTTTTGGGCTCCGGAAAAATGTGATGGGCATGTTTCATTGTTTTCTGATGTTACATACTAAAAGATTAATCAAAGAATTAATTGACAGATTAATAATTAAAATAATAATTGGCGGCAGCCTAAATGTAATTATGGTGCAATAGGAAAGGTAAAGCAGTTCCAAAACAGAAGCGTTCATCTTCAGGGGAACAGAAATTTGCTTCAGTTAATTTTATGCCAATGTATTCATTACATTTTGATAGTTCTTGTGTACAGATGGGAATGTGGGCCTGATGATGGCAATAGTCTGTGTGTTGTCAAAGTGTTGGACGGACAGAACTAGAATGTCAATGACGGTTGACGGCTTTGACGCAAATACCACAAATGATACAAATGTCTGTACTTATGTTAATGCTCCCTGGCTGCACTGTTACTTGTGATGCTCACAGCTTGTGATGCTTGTGGTCTTACGCTTTTTTCTAAAATGTATGTCCATGTCTGTAACGGAGAGCTGTGTATTTGACTCCATGCAGCAGCTGCATACTGTGATGCCTGCACATGCACATACCGTACTTAAGCTTGAAATAAGCAGTGTGGAGTTGTTTAAATAGTGGAGTCAATTTGAAAAATACTTCACATGGGACCGACAGTGGTATCACTGAGGGTTTTCTGTTGTACAATTTATGCTATATACAGTATGTCTGAATATATGCAGCAAGTGTTCCCAGTGCTGGTCCCATAATCACTGTTCCCAGCATGGTAATCAATATCATTGTTTCTAGGTAAGTAAAAGTGGTCCTTTATTGCTTGGTTTACTTTCCACCACTGCTAGAATCAGAGATATACCTTTCCAATCTCCTGGCAGAAAATAATAATAAACGATTATCTCTCACAACACAACACAATGGCACTCATGTTATCCATCACATGCTAATGGAGGTATGTATTCTAGAACAACAGACTAAGCAGATCTACAAAATCTACATTCATATCGAGACAACTACAAAGTTCTACTTAATAGTTTGTTCCTCAGATTGTGGTAGAAATTGAACTGCCAGCGTAGTTCACAGCACAATATCGTTGGAAAAGTTGGAAGTCGGAAATTCCCCACTAGTTAGATATGCTCATTTTAGTGGTCCAGCTCGGAAAAATCACAGAAGAAACATATGAGCGAGATTTTCTTTCTTGGTGTAAAATACTGCTCCTAAAGCTAATATGTTAACACTTTGCAATGTTAGTAGCTACCTAGCATAGAAAAAATGGCAACTGCAAATGCTATACTACCTTTCAGCTTTGTCCTTAACCAAGTGTCACACAGATGTTTGGTAGAGGTCATGGAGCGTTGAAATATCAAACTTTGTCTATTTTCAGAATAATAAAAATGTTCAATAAAGTAATGGTGTTTGGAGTGCTGTCAGGTTTAGTGTGATTTCACATCACTGCATCCTTGGGGATAACATATCTTGCCTAAGTTTCTTACTTGGGTTTTCATGTGGAAGGGTCGTTTCCCCAAGTGGTCCAAATTTCCTAATGACATTGTGTCTGGAATGCAGTCTCAGTGTCTCGATTTTAGTCGTCCCTACACTGCCAAAAGGGCCATATTTGAAATGAAGGTGCTTGTTTGTAATTCTATACTGATCAGAGATGACATGCAGATAAGCCCTCGCAAAGCAGGTTGTATTCTATATTTCAAAAGCACACTGGCATCAACCAACCCCTTCTCTGTACAGACTACTTGAGTACCTACAGTATGTGAATCAACATGTACTACATTATGTGTAACTGCAAGCAAATAAAAGAAAGTAGCAATTTTTTTGTCTGACTCTGTTCATTTTTGGCAGCTACTAACCATATCCAACATGCTAGGGATAACGAGATTGTCCGCGGTCATTTAGCAGACATTTTCTTTAAACTAATACACAAGTATTGGGTGAACTGAGTTGTTCAGGTGGTAAGTCATGAGAAGACTTACTTCTTGAAACAAGAAATATTCTGCCAACGTGGGAACATAATTCCACTGCACAGTTTCTTCTGTTTCAGAAGTTTACGGCTTCTTGTCCGAGATGGCTTTTACAGCTTTTAACAGTTTTGTTGTTTTGACGCATTGATGTTGTGACTCTTTAAATGCCCCTCTCCCTCGTTGCTTGTATATGATGACACATTCTTGAGCCAATCCATTAGCTGTGGCGACATGGCTCTGTTGAGAGGGGGTTACGACCCTGCTCGGCCCTGTTAACAAGCAGGACCACAGCAGCGTGGCATGGCTAACCCCTGCTGAAAGGCTATAATGGAAACGCATGTCATCACAGCTTTGCTAGGGCAGGCCCCAGCCCACTGAAAAACCCTATAAGCTACAGTCTCCTGACACCTTCACTGTCCTTGGAGACAGCAGCCCCAGCTAGTTCCAAACTGTCTGTTATTTATAGAATTATTTAATGACTTTAATGACAGACCAAGAAAACGAACGACAAACTAAAAATTCTGGACTGCCACTAAGGCCTATAGCTGGACTGCTTATTCCACCAATATAGAGTTCCGTTTCAGCAGCCATTCTGCAATAGCTCACAATGTTCCTGATAGAGCCAGTGCTTAATGCCTCACAGACATAGTGAGCAGCTATTTCTCTGATATATGGCAGTAGTTCACACAGAGCTGTATCGCCATAGACACAATTTGCTTTTAATGGCCTTTGGTTGATTTACCTGAGGACTCTGCAATGTCGGCTTGATAGATTAACAGGAGAGGGACTTGTGACGTCAAACTCATACAACTGCCTCCTCGCTGTGTTCAAACTGAGATATAGCAACAAGTTTCAACTCTAAAAGGTTTATTTTAACATAAAACACATGATTTTGCCAGTCATTAACACAGGGTGTGTGGACAATTATCAAACCACTGCAGTGAAATACCTATCTGTTTTGCACATGCACACATCAGGACAGTCCCGACATCTGAAGACTTCATTGGCAAGATGATGGTCTCGTTCCCTGAAGGACAGGAAAAAGACAGATATCTGACATCACACACATATAACAATAATACAACTTAATACAACAAGCTTCTTTTGCAGCTTTGGTACTTTTGGTACAGATTTTTGTCAAATCAATACTCTGCTTCAAATTAAAAGTGTTCAACTGGCGAAACGCGGGGTGGTTTTTATTGTGAAGAAGGGAAAGTACTCCCGCCTTTTCTGCCACAAGAACGGAGAGGACTTATTGAATTAACTTTATATTGGCCCTATCACGGCCGTGCCACCAGTATTTACCCTTGTGTCTTTTCTTCCCTCTCCCCTGTGTCTCCTGTCTCTCCCCTGTCAGTCTGTGCGTGTGTGTGCGTGTGTGTGTGTGTGTGTGTGGCTTCCTCCTGGCTCCCTACTGATTACAGCATTCAACTCACCTGCTCCTATCTGCACACCTGCCAGCCGTCAGTTCATCTACACAACATCTATCTGCTCTGGTCTTTCATTGACTCATCACCAGATCGTTGTTTCAGCCATAGTGGTAGTTTCATCTCTTTGCCTGCTTCGCAGCACTCCAGTCAGCCTGCCTACTAATTTCCAAGCTAGCTTCATCAGCCATGTTCGCATTCCAGCCTTCATTCCTGCTCCGCTACTCTTAATCAGCCGCCAGCTTCCCCCTACCGTTTGTGTTCACCCAGCCGATAAACCTTTTTTCCTATCCATTGAAAACCTGTGTCTGTGTTTTGCCATTGGGTGTCTCTGTTGATCAGAACAGGCCCATTTTTAAAATCCGTACTAATTGCAAACTTGTAAACTTTGTGTATTTTTATATCTGTGTGTTACTTTGTGATAGAAAAAAACAAGATGACCAACTTCTGCTGCTGAGGTCACCTGATTTCCTCTCAACTGCAGAGATGCCTTTTGTGGAGATTTTCCATTTTCTCTGCAGCCAGGGGTCCTAGCAGGCATATGACAATTGCCGTTTGCAACAGCGTTTATAACCTTAAACTTATATTGCCATATAAAGCTATATTAAAAGAGGTATAAAACATCGAACGTCAGGGAAAAGGAGCTGAATAATGACCTAATCGGCTTTCTATTCAGGCAACAGGCTGCACACCTCCAACTCTCCAGCAAAGTGACCAACTTCACTCGACTCTGCTGTTGTGTGGAACTACTGACCGACTAGGAGGAGTCGGTCTAGACCTGCTGTATATGAAAAAGTGCCCTGAGATAACTTTGTTATGATATGGAGCTATATAAATAAAACTGAATTGAATTGAATTGAACTACTCAGGCCAAGCGCAGCATAAAATCTGATCGAACGTAGTTTATTGATAAAATCAAGGGGGCATTTTTTTCTAATATTTTTTGCTGCCTTTTTTATAGTGGTTTGACATGCAACAAAGGAGGCTAACCAGAATCAAACCAGGAAAGTTGCAATTACATGGTATGCATCTTAACCGCTAGGTATCAGGATGCCCCAATGAAGCACCCTTTCATTTTTATTTTTTTATTTTAGAGTGAAAAGTGAAACTCATGGAGACACAGAGCAGGTCCACCTCACTTTTCCGGAGCCTGGCCAAGTCATCATGGTGGACCTGGAGAGATGGACCTCCGCGCTAACACCTCGTCTACCTCCGAGTGTGTGGCCCCCTAAAACACAATAACAGTCATATTGACTTACACTGTTGTATCCTTAATCTGTGACCTTCAGTGTAAGAGCTATTTATGTAACAAACTTGTGCTCAAACGTGTGATCAAACTCCCAGGAACAAGTTTGCCTTCAAAAATACACTACATTCAAATAGAAGCCAGCATAAGTAAATAAAGGCCGGCCAGGTAAACAATATGGAGGGAGGGGTGAAATGACCTAAACTACAATAGTTCACAAGGTAAATTCCACAGCACTGATTCCATCAGTACAGACTCATGTCACAAGAGTTTTCCTTTTCAACACAAATACTGTTTTTATTCACTATTTAATTCCAGTTGTCTCTCACAGTTCTGCGGGGGTTTTGGATATTAAGTTACCATCAGTAAAACTCAACACTTCCTGCATATGTTTCAAATTAAAAGCCGACCAACAATGGGAGGGATTATGCCATTTACCTCTGGAAGGCTTTTACTGTGACACATCTGTGCAGCAATTGTTGAGTTTCCTTGACAGTAGCTTAACAGCCATCAAACACAAAGCAAAATGGAAGTGACTGGAAATAATTAGTGAATGAAAATGCTTTCTGTTACAGAAGAGAGAGTGGTTTCAGTGCTGAGTATGACGTGACTGTAGGTGTACTGATGGAATTAGTGCTGTGGAAATGGATATTACATTAGCTTACATTAGCTTACATTATCAAAATAACACGTAAACATAGAGGACATTTTGAGTTTGCATTAACATCAAATTTTTAAAAAGGAAGCTCAGAAAACAGCAAGCTTCTTACTGACATATGATATATATAAGATATATTTATGAATCAGGGATTAAATAAAGAAATCTCTATAATATAAGCCTGTTTCAAGATAATCATAGATCATAAAGATCTAGTTCCTGCTGCAGTAAATTTCTTGGAGATTTTACGGTACTTAAAAAAAATGATAAAAATACAGTATTTTAATAGAGAATAAGTTTAAAATGCATCTCTTATTCAGATAACCTTATGTGGCAACAACCCACTAGAATGAGGAGTGGCCAGTAAGGGCGAAAGAAGCTGACACTATCTACAACTGCATATTACAACAACTGGAACAAAAGACATATAGTGGTCTGTATAAATGGCAAAAAGTCTAACACCAGACTGGGACACACACTGTTGCTGTGATATCTAACATACTGTAGAGTCTAATGTTATCTATTACTTACATAGACAAGTCGGCGTACAGCTTTTGGTGTCGTAAGGAGTCCCCGAACACGCTCTTGCACCTCTTCCCATTCTCTGTGAGAGCTGGACTGAGACCTGAACATTTTATTAGTCATTAGTCATTACTTGCATGAAAACTGAACATTCTAGTGTCATCTGCATACGCTTGTTTGCAGTCAAACTCAGAGTCAGATGAGAAGTGTGATATCCATATTATCTCTGTGCAACTATTACAGAGATACTGTCAGTCCGTGGTGTGGCTAGCTTACCACAAGGACTTGAAAAAGGGGGAAACTGCTAGCTTAACTCCATGAAAAGCAGAAGAAATACATTTTCCATCAGCCCCAAAGCTTATTTAAACACTGCATGCTTTTGAACTTGGGAAAACATAAATTATTGTTTTGATTGTATTCTCTACCTTTGTAGTGAGGTGCATGATTATACTATGAATGTCAATATTCAAAACTAGTCAAGAAAAGGACCTGCTGTGCCTGGCCTGTTCCCTGTAAGACCCCCACAGCCCTGAAGGATCAGGATCTTGGTAGTCAAGGGGGTCATGTGTTTCTGAAGAGCTGGAGTTGTCTTCTGATATCCCTCCAACCTGCCAATGGAAGCAGAGAGATGTTACTTTCTATTGGTTTCTTTCACTATCAGATAACCATCCCATTCATGCATCTGCATCTCAGCTGCAGTTATTAAAGACTTTTTGAAAAAATGTAGCGTATATTTAGGCACATGGTTGAAGAGTTGAAGATGCAGATGGCAAATCTACATTTTTGTGTTTCTCAACTGATTGTAATTCAAATTTAGATTTAGCTTTTCTGTAGTGTTAGGTAATGTATTTTAAAAACTGTCAATTAATTTGGGAGTCACAGGTTCCAATCCTGTATTTCAAAGTCCCAGGTTGTGCCTTTTAGGAATAGTTCAACATTTTGGGAAACACGCTTATGCGCTTTATCTTATGTCTGTGACATTAAGCACGGAGCTGGAGTCAGGATGTGGTTAGACTAGCTTAGCATAAAGCGAAGCAGGGGGAAACAGCTAGCCTGGCTCTGTCCAAAGTTACAAACACCTTCCAACACCTCTGAAGCTCACTGATTAACATATTGTATCCCAGTTGTTTGTTTCTGTACACAAACAGACATGTAAAAATGACTATTTGTGATTTAGAGGAAGTTAACCTGCTGGAACTATTTCTTGGCAAACAGCACTGACTGCATCTGGAAGCCAGCACTATAGCCGGAGACGTTGCACAGACGTGCTTTGAAGATAGATACACTGCGCCTAACTCCCACTAAAACAACAAATACATTTTTTTACATTTCAGTTTGAATATGGATTTTTTTTAAAATGAGATATGTGCTAATCAGGGAGCTTTAGAGGCGTTGGTAGGTGTATTTTTTAACATTAGACAGAGCCAGGCTAGCTGTTTCCCCCTCCTTTCAGTCTTTATGCTAAGCTAGGCTAACCACGTCCTGACTCCAGCTCTGTACTGAACACACAAACTATTGTAACTATTGTAACTATTCCTTTAATGCTTATGTTTTGAATCAGGACAACATCTGAATTACCCCATAACTTACTGTCTAAGAGGCCACAGAGGAGGGAAATAAATTGTTCCTACCAAACCATTGGATAAAGATTTTCTTCTGCCAGTTGGAGAATATCTCACTAAAACAGCAAAAAGAGGGGGAAATGTTTTTGAGTCACAACAGATTTGCAGTTCTTTGGTGATAAAAACTGACTGCAAGAAGGTTACAGTAGGTAACTGTAAGTTCATTATCAAATTAACAGCTTGTTACAGTGAATTAGGTCACGTCAACAGAGCAGTATAACGATAAAGGTACATTTTACTAGCTGTTAAGATAAGGTGTTTGAGACTGTAAACCACATTTAGTAACAACAACAGCTTTATATGAAGATTTCTACCTGTGGATGAAGACCTGGTCAAAGGTGAAGAGGCGTTGGTAAACACTAAAGAGTGGTGGGGCGAGGCAGATTGACTGGCTGCGGGCCACGAAGCCAGCATCTACACACAGGAGAATGATGACACAGTGAGCAGGCCTGCAGGTCAAACACAACCAGGGCTGTGGCTGTGTTGGCAAAGAGGTTGGACCATTTTATTGTGATAAGGAAATAGGAAACAACTTTTACAGTAGGTGTTCCAAACAGCAAATATAAAATGGCTGGATGTTAGTGACTAGCATATGATGATAATTAGCAACGGAGAGCAGCACAAAATACATTTTCTATATTATTTTGATAGTACTGGTTTTTGGCTCCAAAATGGGAGGAGACTGACGCAATTTGATGCTACAACAAAATCATAAACTGTATCTTTAACTTTAAAGCGAGGCTATGTGACTTTTGCAAGAAGAAATAACACAATCTTCTTCTTACAAAGGAAAAGTTGAATTTTTAACTAATCAAAGACACCCTTGTTCAATTCAATACACTCAGGGGTTTTGCTGTTCTAGAGTTACTTGGTCTGGTATGACCAGTATCTGATCGTGGCTAATTTACTAACGTTAGCAAACCCTAGATAGATATCGTCGTTGAACTGACATTACTGAGTCAAATGTCTGACTTTACAACTCTACCTGTCGTTTTAATGGTTTTACCACAGAAGTAGACTAGAAGTAAACCTACTAAACATCACCAGGACACATGTTGGTTGTTTCCTGCTTCTAGTCCCGTTTCACTTACTCTAATGATGATGTCTTTAAAGCAACTGACTCAAGAGAATCTTGGGAAGTGAAGGAAAATTCAATGTGCTATTATCCTGTAATTGCCACTTGTGGCCACAGTTACATATTTATCACTGAAACTTCGCATAAAATTATTTTTTACTCTAATTCTCTTCTAAAAGTTTGCTCACCGGAAATATGTTTTTATTAACTGTTAGTAATGGAATTAGGGCCAAAAAACACAAAATCTGTCCACAGTTTGATAACATCCTTGCAGTCTGACTACTATTCCCATGGTCAAAAAAAAATTTTCACGCATTTACCCAAAGCATGATGGGAACCCTGTTGGAAAAAGTTCAAAACATATCACAACAGGAGTGACAAAATCCATTGTATTCCCTCCCCTCTCTCTCTCTCTCAACCCAACCGGTCAAGGCAGATGACCGCCCACCCAGAGCCTGGTTCTGGTTCTGGTTCTGGTTCTGCTCGAGGTTTCTGCCTGTTAAAAGGGAGTTTTTCCTTGCCACTGTCTCCTAGTGCTGCTCATGGTGGGAATTGTTGGGTCTCTGTAAACATAAAGAGTCGGTCTAGACCTGCTCTATATGAAAAAGTGCCCTGAGATAACTTCTGTTATGATATGGCGCTATTTAAATAAAACTGAATTGAACTGAATTATATTCACTTTTTTTTTGTTTTACAGTTCTTGTTTACATTACTAAGGCTCTGAATGTCCCATCAACATGGTTCTGAAGAATTGGAACACTGACACTCTCCTCTATCCATTCATATACAAATGCTTGCGGTGTATTAAAACCTTTGGACATGCACAGGCATGGACAGGTAACAAACCTAAAAAAAATCCAATTTCGTTTTTAACATGTATAGGCCAAATGACGGCTTTTCCGAGCAGCCTATGCCGAAGCCGATGACACGTTGACACTCGCACCATGCTATCACTACACGACCACAGAGCTGCTTCGGGTAGGTGACAGAACACTGAGGGAGATGTGTGTACTGTAAAAACAAATTAACGTGTGTTAAGTACAAGGTTCAGGATGGACACTTGTTATGTATGTTTGTTATGTATATATATAAAATGTTAGGATCTGTTGTATATGCGCTGTTAACCCATCTTGAAGTATCAACCTCATGCCATCAGATTATTTACTTTTGGCAAATACTAGAGTCATTCTGTGACACTACCACGACTGACTCTCAAACCTTCTGATTGGTGAAACATTACATAACATGGTAGAGGAGCTATTAAGTGAGTGAGGTGAGAGTGATATTTGTATCAGATACAATTAAAGAATACACTCAAAGCTCAGTGCTGTAAAGACTGCAGTGTGGAGAGATAGCTAACTTAGCTCTTGTCTGCCATCTGCTGGCTGGGAATGAAATAAAGATGTGTTGTGTGTGCTTACAGGCTGAGAGGTTCTGGTTGTGTCCCAGTTGGTCGGGCCGGGTGCTGCAGAGCCCAGGCTGAGCCGGGCCAGACGCTGGGTGTTTCCAGCTCTCAGAGGGGACAGGGACTGGGATCTGGGGATGTATGACGGTGACCTGGCGCTGCTGTGTCTCTCTCTGTACGCCCTGCTGCCACCTCGTCTCCTTCCAAGGGTTTGAGGTTGTTTCCTCTGAGGAGAAGAGGTCCTGGGTCTGCTGGACTGTTTCCCGTTCCTCTTTATCACTGGCCTCTGGAAACAAAAGAACATATGTCTCAAAACTATTTCAGCCTGAAGAGAACATAAGCAGCTGGGCTTCCTAGCTGCCTAACCCTCTGCTAGAACCACAGGTGTTACATTTGATTCAAATATTCATTTGGAGTTGCAGGTCAAGGGAATTGTCCAATCATGCTTTCTGCAGTTAAATATCTTGTTGTCCATCAGGGATTTTGAAGGTGTTCCAAGCCTTTGTCTTGATGCTAACAGCTAATTCAGCAGGCTTTTAAATGTAAACAAATATAGGCTAAAACATTTTATAGTAATAAAACTATTTTATTACGATATGTATTGATCTTGGTGGCACAGTTGTGCAGTGGTTAGCACTGTCGCCTCACAGCAAGAGGGTTCGAACCCCAAACCCTTTCTGTGTGGAGTTTGCATGTTCTCCCCGTGCCTGTGTGGGTTCTCTCTGGGTACTCCAGCTTCCTCCCACAATCCAAAGACATGCAGGTTAGGTTAACTGACGACTAAATTGCCCGTAGGTATCCTCTAAGGATAAGCGGTTATAGATAATGGATGGATGGATGTATTGATCTTGTGTTTATTTATTAAAAATGCTACATAAATAAAGTTTATTATTATTATTGCTGAAAACACACTTTGAATTCAAGGAACTCTTAAAAGACGCTGGGAATGGACTGGTACTGTCTGCTGCTGACAAAAATCGAATCTGGTCCAGTTAATGTGGTCACCTCAGATATGATGCAGTTTGATTTATTATATGTCATCTACATACATTTTGAGCCTCATAATATAACGTTTACCATGGGTACATTGGGGAAAATGTTGATCTCTGCATCAGCTGAGCACTCAATGATGGTTGTTTTGCTGGAAAACTCCAACCTTGGAGCGATACCCTGGGAAAAAGAGAGGAGAGGGAGTATCTGTACCATAATCACATGAAACTGCAAAGATCACACTCACAGTCAGTCATCACTTTTCTGTATGTTTCTCTGCTACTGTGGCCAAGACCTGTGGTCCTGAAAATGTAATAATTTCTAGAAAATGAGAAACCAGGAGACGGAAATGTTGTAAACACAGTTAAATGTTTAGTGCAGACACATTACAGTAGAATGGAAACAGCAGACCATACGGTGACATACACACACAACAGTTCAGTGTGTATCAAACAAAAAGTGAATCATTTGTTGCTGAGGCTGATTAATGAAAATACAATTTGCATTAGAAGTTTGACGATTCAGAGATGGAATAATTTACTTATAGTCACTGAATAAATGTTTAAAAAGCATGTGCTAGTGATGTATCCATGTGAAAAGGCTACACATAGTGCCTTTAAGCAACATGGTGAGAACAGACAACATTATTGTACACTGTGTGTGACCTACTGGAAAGTGCGGCGCTCGGGTCATCAGAACCTCTCGATCCACTCCAGAGAAGGACGGAACCAGTTTGGGCTCTGGGAATAAGAAACGTCGAGCATCTTCTTCAAAGCAGGCCAGAGTGTCCCCCACTGCAAACACAAACACACTTCTATGACACTTTGACAAAGGCGACTCTGGCATTCTTGTGTGTAGACAGGAAAGTGTCTGCAGTAACCGGTGTAATTAAAACCAGTGGAACAAAGAAGGATGAATAAGTCACCTGGAGGAATCAGCTGCACCAGTTCAATCCTGACCGTCTCATCTGAAGAGAAGAGGTATCAAGTTGAGAAAGATCCACAGCATCCTGTATGTCAAGAAGACCATCACCACTAGTTTCACAGCAGTGAACTGGCGGCTACTCTTCCCTGTTATCTGGACAGCTTTATGACAGGACACGCAGACCAACAGTCCCTATAGCCTAATATCATACTGATTATCATGTTCCTCATATGAAGCTGCATTTCCTAGTTTTAAGAGGCCAGAGAGAATAATAACAGACAGAACACGTTACTGTATGGTTCATTAAAACTAAGATAAATGTGGATCAAGTCACATGGTATAAATACAATATAGATGACAGAGAACTATCATAGGAATACTTAAAAAACAAAAATGCTAATACATTAAAAAAATAAAAAACATTATGGTGACATTAGACCTCACATAAATAATGTAAAGTATGTGAAGCTCACTGTCAAATCACTAAACCCTATCAGATGTGTTCTAAGTCCCTATAGAGATATTTTAGGAATATTGCAGGCTTTAATGCAGTCTGGAT
The DNA here is from genome assembly GCA_002120245.1 of Maccullochella peelii. NCBI lineage: Eukaryota > Metazoa > Chordata > Actinopteri > Centrarchiformes > Percichthyidae > Maccullochella > Maccullochella peelii. The sequence continues at coordinate 1,277 of LKNJ01005090.1, read as the reverse complement.
CAAAAATCAAGCAATCCTTAGGAAACTAAACTCAAGTTAAATAGTGAAGGAGACACATTTCCGTATTTTTAGGATTACAGAACAAGTCATTTTCTCCTTCTTCCCAGGACCTCAGGTATATATGACATATATGTTTGGAGGCTGATGGCTCTCAGGACAGTTTTGTTAAACTGTGAAGACGTTCATGATATCGGGAGCTCTGATGGCTGGTAGAGGGACGGCCCACGCAGCTCATAATTTTACTAAACCGCACCTTTTCACTGTGTTTAATGCTAGCTTTGAACAACATGAAACTAGAGGCCCATTTCTGTCTCCTCAGATTCTGGTGAACTTCTACCGCTGCACACCATCGACAGCCTCCTTACCACCTGCATCACAGTATGGTATGGTACTGCTCTGCCTCGGGCTGTAAAGCACTGCAGAGGGTGGTGGAAACTGCCCAAACCATCACCGGTTCACTGCGAAGGGCCCCCAGAATCGTCAGGGACACCTCTCACCCCGGCCACAGACTGTTTGCCCTCCTCCCCTCTGGGAGGCGCTACAGGACTAAGCTAACTGTCTCCTGGCTGCAGCTTCATATTTGATGGACAGAGCTGAGAGTGGTATCAATCTTGTCATAACTCTCGGTAAGAAAGTGAATAAGCCAATCTCCTCTTTCATACTTTAGTACAAATACTAAAGCTCAGAACAAGGAAATAGTCATTTGATAAAATAATCTTAACTCAAGGTACACTTAATAGCTTTTTCCAGATTTTCAATTGGCATCTCATGGTCTTCATCAACGGAAGGACTTTGCTCCGTTTTCATGCAGATGGCTCAGGCGTTATCACGTGACTGACATTCCATACTTCATGGATACGTCATGTGATAACTGATGAAGACAATAAGATTTGGTTCAAAGCTCTAGAAAACACTTGTGAGTAGATCTTGGGTTAAGTTTATTTTTTTTGTCAGAACTTTTAAGTTATTTAGAAAGAATCAGCAACAGCTACCACACAACATCAATAAATACAAGAATGTGAAATACGAATAACAAAAATAAATTTAAAAAATCCAGAAAAAAAGGGATTCAGCCCATTTAATCCCACCACTCATAATGGTGACAAATAAAAATCTATTTTTCAGGCTATAAATGTATTTTCAAAGAGTAAGTACACGTTTTATCTATATTACATTATCAACCTGTGAGGAAGAGATTTGAGTGCTGTCACCTGCTTAGTGTAACAGGGTATATGCAGGAATCCTGAAGTTAAATTCCATACCTTTTAAGACCTTTT
>LKNJ01005089.1:0-25952 GCA_002120245.1 Maccullochella peelii | reverse complement strand
TTAACTGCAGCTTAAGGTGAATGAAGGAAGACAGACCAGAGAGATGAAGGAGGGCGAGACGATGCGGGAGAGGGAAGGTGACAGATGAAGGCAGAATTGGAGGAAGATTGTTGAGGGGTTTGGGAAGCAGCGTTTGGCAACAAACTCAAACAACCCACCAACTGTCATCAGATTTGGTTTCAAATGTGGACCTTTTTCCAACTGAGTCACGCACAGACAAGATACCTTCATGTAGACCCCATAACTCATAGTAAGAAGCTGATTGAGAAAATTGGGATTTCATGGCCTTTAAGAGGTCACAAGCAAAAATGGTTGGAAATTGAAGAGAATTCAATAATGTATTTGTCTCACATAGCAAAAGTGGATGGCTCATTTTGAAACAAAACTTTTTATATTCTTCTTAGTCTGGCAGTCTGTAGTTAATTGATGGGTTCATCTAAAATGGAATCACAAACCATCAGCATCCACCAGCTGTAGACTAACATGCTTGGTCAGCCATTGTTTAGCTGTAGCTTCTCTGTCTTTTTCCATGTCTCTCTCGTTCCCTTTCTCTGTCTCCCCCTTACGTCACTCTGTTTTGACACACATAGCTCGGCTAAACCAACAAACTATGACAGCTCCAGTTAAATCAGCCTGTGAGTAAACAGCAGTTTCTGCTCAAATGGGCCGTCCGTTATTGATTTCCAGTGAAATGGGAATTCATACCATATATATATGCTGTTGGAGGGCCTAATTAATTCCCTATTTTGATGAGTGTCCCAGAATGTCTTGGCAGATCACTCGTGCTGCTTTCTGACTGCCTCTCTGTGGGTTTCCATGTATACCTACAGTATCAGAGCCAACAGCAAAGATGTCCAAGAAAATGGTTTACAGGATATGTAAATAACATACAGCCAGCTAAGAAGACAGCCATGGTGGTATGCTAGAGGTGGGCGCATTGTACAATAGGAGAGTTGTTCATGCAGGTGTTCAAACTTCAGTGAATACATTCAGTTTGAACATTTCCCTTTACTTCAAAGGAGAGCTGCTGCTTTGTGTGTGTGTGTGTGTGTGTGTGTGTGTGTGTGTGTGTGTGTGTGTGTGTGTGTGCCTCGATATGGTAAAAGAACACTGATGCATTGTTCGAGAATACCTTGCCTTTGATGTTGCAGAGAAGGAGTGTCTCTTCTGCATTAAAGGGAAAATCAGCTGATTATTAATCAACTTAGAATGTTCTAATCACTTGGACCGAGACGCTAATCACACTCTCCTGGCTGACTTTGATCATCCTTTCGCTGCAGTCAGAGAGCCGCACAAACTCAGTGAAGCAGACGGGTTTAAGAGGAACTGATGAAAACCAGATCAAATGTTTCCTTCGCTCTCAGTCCCCTCTAAACATGGAGAGGGTGTTGGTGCTGATGTTTTGTTTTTTTTCTTAGATAGGGAAGTGGATCAGGTGCATTTTGTAATTACTGTGTGATGGGGCGATAATACGCAAACAAACACATACAGACACATGCAAACAAAGATACAGGCACATAGACAGACACACAAACCCACACGTGCGCACATGCATGCACACACACAAATGTGCGTAGCAGGTCAAGAAGACACAGCTGCTTCATGGTCCGTAGCCCATTTTAGTTCTGAAAAATAACCACAAATAGATCACTGTCTGTGTCTCTGATTCTGAGCGTTTTTTGTGCAGAATGTCTTAATTTTTAGAGAAAGTGACTGAGGCGTATCAGCATTCAGAGCGCCTGTCATTACCATCATCAGTTTCCATCCATGTGGTGACGATCTAAGGCTGGGTGACACATCTTAATCATTAAGATGGCATAATGAATGGAGGATAAGCCTCTGTGAATTCCAGCCTTGGTCTGACAGAGGTGATCAATAACGCCATATCACACCATCTCGTTAGGCTCCGCCTGGCCTGCCGAAGAGGAGGCGTCTTCCCACATAAGCTTCTGATGCAGTATGCTTAGATGTAGACACTGCAGAGAGTAAGAAGCAATAGTCCAAAATAACAAAGTAGGTTCCTCGAGTGGACTGCTATTTGGCAGCATTATCTCTTGTGTCCCTCCATCACATAACTAATGTGGCAGAGCACTGAATCAGCAAACAGCAGAAATCCAAAGATGCTCGGTTGCAATGTTGAATTTTTTTTTTTGCGCGTCTGATTTATGGTAATAAGGCTGTAGAAGAGTCTCTTGAAAGCACTACGCTCCCCTCTTTTTGTGTTTTGGACCAGAAGTGCATTTTCAGAAAGAACACAACAACAACGACCGCCCAGCAAACCAAACCATATGCCTCAGAGTAAATGAGATTACATTTCATTGTAAATTGATTCATCTGCTTTGAATACAGTCCAGCTCTCCCTGCCTTGGGACTTTCTATTACCAAATTACTGGGTGCCACTGGGTGGACAGTACCACCAATGGACTTTTAAGGGGCTCTTTAAATTCTGAATCACATGTTGCCTTTTTTGTCCATTTCCTTAATTTACACCCTTTTTGTGTGCAGAGGATAAAACTTGTACACACAAAAACTGTAATCTGTCTACAAATTACCCTTCTTTAAACCACAGACCATTTCTATTTCATTTCATAGAAGACTGGAGAAGGGAAAATGTTTCTACAGTTGTAATATTCAGTATTCATCCAAATTGGATGTTAAATAAGTTTATAGAAAGTTTTGAATTATACAAAGGATGTAATCAATTATAGAACAGATGTTAGATTAGCTGAGGCTGCCTGTCAGTTAGAAAGAACAAAATGAATGAACTGAATCACTAATAAGGTCATAGCGAATTGTTCATATGCTGATAAATGAAAAAAACGATCTTTTTGCATTAAGTAGCAGGGGTTAACAGATGCCACAGAGTGATAGAATTACCATCTGTATGGGCCAGTGGAGCAAAATATGGAAGTCTTAATCTGTAATAAAAAAAAATTTAAAATCTATTTTAAGTAAGTGTTGTTGTTATTTCAAGATTGACAGAGGAAGAATATAGTATTGCACTTTGCCCCATCCAAGTGAATCAAGTCCATCGATATCAATACACTTTTTGGCTTGACTCCTTCTTGGTTTGACCCAAAGCCACCTCACTAGACATCTTCAAATAAGGTTTTCCTCAGTGTTAGACTGTGAGTGAGGCTATTTTGTTGGTGCAATTGGAGTGAAGCCAGACAAAGAAGAGAAAGAAAAGGATAGGAAATTACTGCTTAGAATTGGAGGAAGACAGAAACATCAAAAAGAGGTTGGGGATAACAACAAGATAAGAGGAGAAAAAAAAGTGAAAAGTGATGAGGATGATGAGGAGGAGGAAAAGAAGTTCTGGAAGAGAGGAAGAAGGAGGATAGGTTTAAGGATAGGTTCACATTTTTCAGGTCTATCTTAAAATACTCACATGGCCATTTACATTTAAAGAGTTACTAATTGTTGTAATTGTTTGTCCTGTCCTTACTGGCCATGAAGAGAGATCCTTCCTGAAGTGAATGTAAGTAACACATCTACAGTCCTCTTTCTGTGCAAAAATGTATTCTAAAGTTAGACAAATTAAGTGTGTATCTTCCAAACTTACAGAGTTTTTAGTACAAAATTCTCTCTTTGGAAGATACCCACTTGATTTTCAGATTACTCTAGCCTCACAGAGCAAGGCTTGTAGATTTTGTTCCTAATCTTATACTGAAATTGCTTCAAGAGGGGATCTCTTTGTGGCCAGCATGAACAGAAGAAACAATTAAAGTAAAGAAAAATTGCTTCAATGTGAAAAAAAACTCTTTAAGCTGTAAAAATAAAGGGCCAGTGAATTAAGATATGTAGCAAGCAGATGCTTCATTTTGGGACACCAATGCACACCCTTCCATGTCAGCCATGTGGTATTTTGGGAAACTCTTGCTAAACAACACTCTCATCTAATAAATTAATGAATACTGCCACCAGTCATGTTTATTATTCACTTCACCCTTGTCCCTGTAACTGATACTGACATATCATGCTTTCTATCTATCCTTTGCAAGCAGATTGCATGTTTTGCTGCCAGTTATCTATACCGAGCTTGATGTATTCTGTTCTCACAGCACCTCTTTATTGCTGATAATGAAAATGAGCCAGATGAGAGCAGGAGAGCTGAGCTGGTACACTGACTGGGCCGGGGGTAGTTTACTCTGTTCTCTTAATTAGACCCCTCCAAATCCCCAACGCTCCTGTTGGCAAAGTTTGACACAACCTGCTCTAATTGCTAACATGCACAGATGTGATAAAGTATATTTGCTGTAGGATAAGGGGGATTAGGATGCACTCCATGCACAGATCTGAACCTCGGGGATATGCAGTGGGAACGGCAGGAAATGTTTATGTGTATGAGGAAGTTACTGCAGAGAATGAGGTGTACATGGTATGTTAAGTAATGTAGCATCAATAGGATATTGAACCAGGTGTCTCTGATGAGATTGAAGTGTTCCTATCGCCTTTAACACTGAATTCATAAACAGAACTCCTGAATAACAGATTAGTGGAAACTAATTTAAAATAGATTGTAGCTTGCCAACCTCCAATATGTCTCATGCCCTTGAATGATGGCTCCAACTTCATATTAATTACAGTCTCAGGTCTAAGGGTTTAAATATTTTACTAACACCATATTTTAGGTCACTGCAACTTTCTATAAGTGGAGCAATACATGACTTTCCATATGCTTTTCCATATTACCATGTCCAGGGCAGCCACAATCAAACTGAGCCAATATCCCTTCTCCCTCAGGCTTGAACCTAGCTACAGCTCCTGCAAAGTGGGGCTGCAAATAGAACCGGTCCCCACTGAACCACACTGACCTGGACACACCCTGAGACAGCCCTCAGTCAATCAGCAGAGAGGACAGATGTCACACTTAGATGCCCAGACACATGGAAAAATGGGTCACATGCAACAGTGACATGCAACAATTCTTTTCAGGTTTTCCTGTCTTTCTATTCCGCCATCTATCTATGGATTGACAGTAAGACAGTGAGCGAGGCTTTCACTTTGCCAGGAAAATGTCGAGGCAACAGTAAAGTACAGTGAGTTCTGTATCTTACTTCAGAGAGGACACACTGGAATTTGATTGATGGTTTTTGACATTGACATTGTCCTCTCCATTAAAGTGTAAAAATGACTCAGAATGCTTATACTGAAATCCTGGCCAGTATTCCCACTTGAATTCTCCGTATGGACTGTAATGTATTCATTAGTCCACAGATCACTCATGGCAGGGTTATGTTCCGCCATATTAGCTATGTATAGAAAATAATGAGTAATGCATATGCAAAGGAGGGCAGCGATCTCAAAGCAATTGAGAAAAAAAACAAAATAAAACTGTATTGTGCACACAAAAACCCACATTAGTATAAACACATGCAAACATTTGAATAATTCATTAATGTCCATTCTGTGTAACACATATTCACACATGCATGTATGGAAGTTCCCACACAATTAAACACACATTTATTTATGCCCACATTATACATAGCACTTATACTGTATGTGGCATGCACACAGAAAATAAAGATTGAAACAGCCATGCTTCTGTCCTTTAGGGCAGTGTTGCCGTGGTTACTGCATAAGCATTGGCCTCTTCCCCGTCTCCCCACCTAAAAATGACGGAGTGATCAGTGCCAAGCCCCTCACCATCACATGAGACCATTACTCTGTCTGCTGCTATCCTTAACAGTCATCAGTATCTCTCCTCTACTACAAAAGGACAGCCAGTTCTCCCTGAGTTACATTTGATCTTGTCAAAGTCACTCCTCACAATGCCAAACCCAGTGAGTGGCTACAACCTGAGTGGCAGAAGGCTGTCTTACACCGGAGTGCTTTTTTTTCCTTTTGTGCGTGTTACGTGACTGTGTCTGTCTTTGTCCCAAAGGACCATCTTAAATGTGTTCTTGCACTCACATGTGTGACAGAGGTTGAGGCGGCGGCACTATTTTTTGTTTCTTTCATTATTTTGTTGTATCTTACAGGCCACTTCGGTTAAAGCACAGTGGACTGGAGATCGAAGTCAGAAGAAGTGGAAACACGGATGAGAAGTGGAAGGAAGAAATTCTAAGCTTAAGTATGATAACGGCTTGTGTCGACCCTCAGGTCTTAGCAAGGGGTGATTGGAAACAGTATAAAATATACAGTAAAATCCCCAAGTGATGCATACATAGTGAGAATCTGAGGAAAAACTACTTTTTTTAATCTGTCCATCATCATCCACTTGTCAAAACTCAACTTGCCTTACCCTGTTTTGAAGAGATAAGGAACATGGGGTAAGTGTAGGAGACAGGTGGAATATGTCTGACTTACTGAATAATGTATAGGCCAGGTATGAAAGTTATTACTGTAAAATTAACTACACAAATGATTAGCATTGTCTTACATGCTATTCTGCATTTTGCCCGGCAGATTTGCTGGAGTTTTATTCTCCTTTCCTTGCTGACTTTGTTAATAAAAGGCCAAGAGGCAGCAACTGTTCTACCAGACGGACCTGCCCTGATTAGTGCTGTGCACCCTTATTAACCTTCAATGATTACTTCTCATCATCACCATTAGGATGCAGTGGAGTTCCAGGTACTTAAGTAATCATCCAAAAAGATTCCCAACACCTAATACAAATTAAAAGGAAGACAACTACCCTTGAAAAGAGATTGGTTTAATTAGGCAAAAACAGTGAGTTGCTATTTTGTTGTTCACGGGACTTAATGACTATCTGGATTGGCGAAAGACAGAATCAAATGGCTTGAATCAAATTCAAATAGAATTTTCTGCTTTTCTCCCTCTGTCTGATGGATTTCCCTGGCCAAAAATCTGCAAAGTGATTCCATGTGATCCTTTATATTCGCTATGTTTGATTGTGTATGTTGCGTGATTGGATGCACGGGAGCCTCTGGAATGAGAATTAAACGCTCCATTAATCTCACTTAGAAGCATTAGAGATGAGTCACAGAGACTAGGAAAGGAGACGAGTGGAGAAACATAATGCTCCTTTCACCTTGGTCCGAAGTTTTGTTTCACAGAATGGAATATGTGGAATTTATGTGTGCATGCTTGTGTGTTTGTGTTGAAGGTGGTGGTGTCATTCATAATTTCATAACCTCTTTGATTCTATAGCAAACCCTAATGAGAAATTGGCCAATATTAGCTTACTGCAGACGTGTTGGTATTGGCGTATATGTCAGCTGAAGTAATGAGAAATTGCTCTGCAAAAATGCCAAAGCTAAGTTTGAGGTTGACATTAATTAGCATTAATGTTACATAAACAGGAATTTGTTCATTTTAGATATATTAATTATTGTACTAAATTTCATGGCCATCCATCTAATAGTTGTTGAGAAATAGACAGTGAACCAAAGTGTTGCCATCCCTAGAGCCACACAGTTGGCACGGCTTACGGTAAAACAAATAAAGCACAGTTATTGGTCATTTATTGGCTCATGTGTTGTGCCAGCACTACTTGAGGGTGTTAACCTTATACAGCCTGTTTTAAATCATATATCTACCCTTTGACCATCAAAGCATTTGTGTGAATGATCTGTGAAGGGTGTTTGGATTGAGGCTAGAAAAACCATGCTTTGTATTTCATTCCTGGCCTTGTAAAGTAAAGTTCGCTGTCGTATGGATGTGTATGTTGCTCTGAAAAAGCTACACTCGGTGTGTGTCCCTCGGGCTCTATGTTCAACACTGACTGTGACCAATTAAGGGAAAAGGGCGTCTGTTCAATGTAAATGTGGTGGTAGGGCTCTGACAGGTAGATTGCTACTACAGTGCAATTCTCTATGGAAGATGCAGTCCTGAACGCATCCACTATCAGAAAGTGATTATATTTATTCCTAGAAAATATAGAAGTGAATTATTTAAAATGCATTGTGAAATATTGAATCTGTGTTACTGCAATAGCACAAACGTGTCAGTCAATTATTTGCATTTTTATTGTTATCTTACAGTAATATTATCCTGCTTAGAACACTCCTGTCAATCATTCAGGGTGGATTTTTGTCTCCTCATGGGTAATTCAGGGTTAGGGTTCATGAGAGGTTTCACAATAAAAAGTTGTATAACGCCTTGTGTACCCTCATGCTCTTGAAGGGATTTGGTTCTGCCTTCAGTGGCATTAGGGTCAAATTTCTGCTGTTTGCACGTGATAGAATAGAGTGGGTCGACTACTAAGCATAGGGCTGGTGGTTCGATCGTCAAAATGGCCTTGGGCAAGACACTGAACCCCAAATTGCTCCCGATAGTCAGTACCGTCCATGGTAGCTTGCTGGTGTGTGAATGGGTGAATGTGAGATGTAGCCATTTACCATTCTGCATTTATAGATTTTATTATGCACTCTAGAGTTGTTTGCAGGCAAGTTTAATGCAGTCGATATGAGGATCGTCTCTTCCTCCGGGGGGGGGTCACTGATCAGGTGCACCATCTGCAGTCATTGTATGGTTTGTAAAAGTTGAGCCAATGTTCTTGAGGTGGTTCTCACACCTGTTGAAAATGCATCTTTGTGCCTTCCCTTGCAAGGTCTATAAATCACAACTAAGAGGGAAGAAACCCCATTTAAAGACTTGGGGAATGCTCTATCTCCCAGCTGCACCTAACAGGAGCCTGACGAGGCTTCTGGGGAGAAGGAGATCTTAGCGGTCCTATTTGGCTTGTTGCCTCTGTGGGACTGATTAAACAAATGATGGCTAAATGAACTAATTTCCTGTTTTGTTTTTTGACATGTATGGTATGTAGAAACAGAGAGAGAGAGAGAGCGGGACGCTCATGGTCCTTAATGTTCTTATAGCCACATAAAGCCATATCCATAATGTATTTTAAATCATGTTCTGATTTCATAATAATGCACTCATCACACTCTAATAGGATGGCACGAAATGCTCTGTGAGCAACACTTCAAAATCAATTAAAGATGCTCTTCCTTTTCACGATGTCAGCAGATATAGTCTCCAAAGTTTAAGGCAAAGTGCAAATTTAAAAAAAAAATAAAAAACACTCTCTTAAAGCACTGACAGAGAAGGAAAAATTATGCTACCATCCAGTCTTCTGCTCTGTTTATTAACAAGAGATGAGTGCTATAATTAATTTTCCTGCATGGAGGATTCACAAACCTGTTCTTTTTGTAGGTTATTAAACTGATCGTTTTCAAATGAGTGGCCTTCCCAAAAGACCAGTTCATTAACTTAACTGTATGACAAAGGTAGATTAAAAAGTAAAAATGTGTGATGCTAACATGTATTGTTAAATTAATTTCGTAGTGCCTTTGGGAGATACGAAGTTATAATACATAATTAATGAATAGACAGCTGTCTGTACCACTACCTTATTCCTTGAAAATATTACAACATGCTGCTATAGGGTCTGCATGTGTTTACAGGGAGGTCCGGTGTGTGTTGGTACTAGATTTTCTGCAGGCGTCAGTATATGTCTAGAATCAACAACATCTTTGCACCTCTGATTGCTCTGCCCCGAGGAGCAGAGTGATGAAAGAGAAAATTGGGATTAGAGAGTCAGAGGTGAGTTTCATGGCTTTTCTCCCACCATCCCTGACTGAGGGTGAGAATTATCCTCCAGTCTGTTTGCTCATTTCTAAACTCAGTGTTGGTTCTTACATAACATAGATATGACCCCAGTGGGATTAACTATATATTGCTCGTATCACACATTCCTTGAATTGGCACAATCATTACATTTTGATTGGGTTTTGTCCTTTATCTTTGAGCTACAATAAACTTTCAACTGAGCCGCCCTACTTGAAGTCCTACTACGCACTACTACAGTGCTTATTGCTACTTTCCTGAAATGAGCACGGTGATTTACAGTCAAATCAAGGGTTGATTTGAGGTAGTATACAGAGTCTGCTCTGGCAACACTGCTCCCCTGGTCCCTCGGTGAGAGCCAACTCAGTTTGGGCATCAGTAGACAAAGCGTGATATTTGACAGGGTTGGAATGGGTGCAGGATCTGCTGTCTTAGTCGCTTTGTGTGCCGGAAGGGGGCCAAGAGCACATCTATAACCCCCCCTGTGCCACTGACTGCCTCCCTGAACAGTAGAGAGAGGGGCTGCCAAGTCAGTGTCTGGCACACCAAGGATAAACTCCACCACAGTCAGAGACTAAATCCCCAAAGGAAGATTTCATATACCTAATGGGTATTAGACAAACTAAGAAGGCAGGTTGTGGGGAATTTATGAATAATTGAACTCAAGGAAGCCAGAAAACACACAAATGCACAACGAGGGAAATGTCAAAACAAAAGCCTCTGCGTTTACTCATGTGAAGAAAGTGCATACGAGGGAAATAAGGGTTGTGCATTTGAATATGCAACTGTGTTTATTTTACTGAATGGTGTGTGTGTGTGTGTGTGTGTGTGTGTGTGTGTGTGTGTGTGTGTGTGGGTGCCAGCCTTGAGGTGGACATCAGCAGGCAGCAGAGGTATCAAGGTAACAGCAGTGAGTGTGATAGAGGAGGGAAATGAATTGTCACCTTTACTTCAGCATTTCTATCAGTAAACTGTGCTCATTAGATCAGAGCTGTTTGCTCTTTGGGGCCACCAGAGAACCTTTAAGTCTTTCACAGAGGAGGTTAAGAGTTGGCTGTAAGACACAAATACACACAATCTGCATCAGGTTGGGAAGGGCATTATCTGCTTCGATGCCACAGGCATTCACTTATGTTTAACATGTTTATATGAATAAAAATACACATTAAAATAAAGTACTGTAAGAATGCAAGAGCAGAGGGCTTCCTGCACAAAGATTCATGTACCAGTTGAGTGTGTACGTTTGCAGTGTCCACATGATGATGTATATTCATTTAAATGATAAATAAAAAAACAGATAAGTCATCCTGGCCTGAAGCAGTTGAGTTGAGTATAAACAACTTACTAAAGATTTATGTATAAAGCTAGACATTTTTCACACTTTCAATACAAATCAAAACATTTACAGGATGTTTAAAAAACGTGTAATTTCCTTGATATATTGCATTAGTTTACTTTATTCTGTTTTGCTTCAATATACAAAAACTCACTTCACACCTCTCAACAAATATTGAAAGGGAAGGGAAAGCGGAATTACCTCACCTTATTAACAGAGGTCTTTCTTGTTTGAAACCATTGCCAGGTAGTCATTACAACCTCATGTTTGTCCAAACTTTATTCAAACTCACAGAATTTTACTTTGGCTTCTATTGGAGATCCCAAAGAAACAGATCATGCAACATTTTAGGGAAATCTAAAATATTTCCAGAAGCTTTGGGTTTGAGTGTTTCACTCAGTTTCACTCATTATACAGCTTCAATGAAGAGGTGGAACAAGATTGTCCAGAATATATATGAGACAAAGTCTAAGAGACTAAATAAGATTAAAGTAAGAGTTTAACATTTTGGGAAATTCACTTATTCGCTGTTTTGCAGAGAGTTAGATGAGAAGATGGATACCTCTCTCTGACTCATCTAACTCTAGACGGGAAAGCAAATAAGCATATTTCCCAAAATGTCGAACTGTTCTATTAAAGCTATTTAAAGGAAATTCATGAAGGCTGAATCGACTAAATAACGGGTAATAATTTGTAAGGTCATCTACAAGACTGGTAGACTGATAAGGTGGTGGAATCAGTGGTCTCTCACTGCTGGGATTGATTAGGACTACCGTTAAATAAACCTATTCACTCAACTAATCCTCCAAGTTTTGTCACTGAAACATAGCTAGTTTGTTTCTGGAGGCACCACAAGGCAGAGAGGATTTAGAATTTTAATGTCAGTGTAGTGTCTTCAGGTAATTACAGAGGGCAGTTGACCATGATATTCAACCCACCTTGTTATTCAGTGACATTTGAATTATTGGAATCGCTCACAGACTCATCGGTTGAAAAGGCCAGTCTCTGTACAGTGTGTCTCTCTGTGTTTATGTGTCTGAGTGATCGTGCGTGTGCGTGTGTGTGTTTTCTTGAACTTCTATTCTTGTGACAGCCAGTCTGACTTTAAGGAGCGGGGACATTTTTCACAAGGTGAGGTCATTTCGGCCATTCCGTATTTTATTAAGGGGCCAGTTTACTGTCAGGGACTTAATTGAGTCAACGAAAGGGGCCTCTAAGGATAGCTGCACAAGGGCACACAGGCATAAACAAGTATGTCTGTGTATGTGTGCATGTGTGAATGTGTGTAGCTGTATGTCTAAATAATAATCACTAGCAATTTGTCATTTTCAATCAAGTCTGTAAAAGCTCACAGAGTGATTTTACGGTGAGTAATATGTGTGCATGCAAGTATGAATCTTTCATATTGTGCACATGCATATCCATAAGCACAATGACATAACCATATGCGTTGCAGTCTGTGTGTTAGCAGTGTGGCCTGACCCTATTGATATTCTGGTGGACTAATACTTAGGCTATTGCAGGGATCCCTGATCCCTGTTGACTAAATTAGGGCTGCATATTGTTCCGCAAAGCGTTGAATAATGTGGAGACAGAGAGACATTGACACCGAGTGTGAATATAAATGATCATGTGCTCGCACAAATTATTCTCCTCCCGATAATGAGCTTTCACATAAATGGCTGTGTCACGTATTTCAGGCTTGATTGACATGTTTCAGTAAAGAACTGAAAATGCCAAACTGGATCAACCCCTGTATATCCATCAGATTAATATGAACTAACCCGGTACAGTACGAGCATATACAGACTATACAGTAACTTTACAGTATTGTGTTGTGTAAAAGGTAGAGGATTGTGCATAGGCTGAGTAAGCCTGAGCTTCTCACCTGCTTCTCTTCAGTGCAGACAGTGATTGCTCTGAGAGCTTTTCCACTGGAGGCCTTTTCTTTTGCTTTGCCTTCAGGAGTAAACTTGCATGAAGAGATGATGACCAGACCCTGTATACACCCAGGCCCCCAGAAAAGAATGCAAACAGTAAATATCAAAGGCCGAGATATACTGTTTCTCAGACTCGGCTCACTGAAGAGATACAGCAAAGTATTATTTTATGCCCTTTTTTATTGTATCTTTCTGTCTGGTTGAATAAATATTGTCAGGTTTGGTGAGGTTCATGTCCTCCATTAATATGTTTTATGTATGCTTTATACTGTAATAGTATGTCTTTGAAAGGTAGTGTCACTAGAGTCTAGAGATCCACGAAACCCTAGAGGTCTTCACAGGTCCATGCAGTTATGAGGACCTGAGACCCGACATGGGATCCCAGTCCGATCTGGTCATACTGAGTCCAAATTTTACTCTAATCGGGTCTTGTGTTACTGCCACAGGTCTCAGGTCTGTGTGTCACAATGTCCAATACCCTCTGATCGCGTGGTGCGTCATAATCACTGCGGGAGAAAATATTTTTCAATATCAATATCATATGTAAAAGATTTATGCAATTAAATGACAATTGTATTTTGGAGTTTGCTTCACAGATATCATATTGACTGGAAGATTATTATCATCCGTCTATCTCTCCCAGTTGGCTACAGAATGTTTCACTGTTGGAGCAGGAGGTGAAATAGGAGTTTTAATTATTTCTATTAGTCTTTGAAGCATCTAAACAATTCATTTTGAAATTAGTCTCTATGACTTTTCATAAATTCTTAGAATATTATTATCAAATTGCTGCAGCCACGACTGCAGCTGCTTGTTAATTGATGCCAGGGTTCTCTCTCTATTCGGGTCTGTTCAGGTCGACTGCATTGTGGATTGGATCCAATTATCCTCGGGTCTGTTCGGATTGGGTCTCTCTTTTATGCAAATTGATTTATGTACATTGGGTTTGAGTAGGTTTTCCAACGTCCGACACACAACTTCTCTCTTCTGGTTCACTCTCACTAGCTGGTGAATAAAGTGGAGCATTTAGCCACTAAAGAGCCAGATATTTCCCTCAGGAAAACAAAACGGAGCTAAAAAAGTGTAAATATTGGACTGACATTCACCAAATAAATGATAATGTTGTTCCGTAACTGCTTTCTGGATGTGCAAATACAACGCTAACAAGTTCGCCATATCAACAGACAGGTGATGATATGCCAATGTTGTGTTCACAACGTGTTTCTGCTGCCCCCAAGTGGCCAAAAAATAATTAAAAATCAGTTACTGCAGGTGTGATGACAAAGGAGCCCAAGGTGATTTTGTTTCTTGAACTCTGAGCTACGCCCCTGCTGGGACGCATCCGGGACTCAGGTGGCAGCAGTTGTCTTTGATATGTGGAAATAATATTGAGCACACATGTATGAATGATTGGATAGCTTACCCATTTTTGCCATGAGGAGAGGAAACCCTTTTGTCAAAGAACTTTGTGTGACGACTGAGGGGTGTATCATGTATTTTTTGTCATCAGTGAGTAACCCAGTTTCTGCGCATCGTTCTGAGTCCTGATCAAGGTTTCCCATAAATGCAGTTTTGGTCCACAATCCGCCCTGCGCAGAGAGAGAGAGAGAGAGAGAGAGAGAGAGAGAGAGAGAGAGAGAGAGAGAGAGAGCGCTCCTCCTCCTCCTCCTCCTCCTCAGTCTCTTCGTTTCTTCCCACTACACATCCCGAAAAGCCAACCTTTGACGGTCTCCACCGCGGAGTCCTCTCATCATTTCTCCTAATGGAAACTGAATTAAAACAGCTGTGGTAGCCTACGACCGTCTCCGGTACTTTTCCGCGTTCACCTCAGCAGTAGCGTGTGTCTAATGTGGCTCACCTCTTCGCTCAATAACTTCTTCTTTACTGGTATATTTCTTTTTCTCTCCCAGACACGCTTTCAGAAATAACCAAACCCACGACTTAAACTAAACTGCTCTGGAAGAAGGTCGTGTTTCTTTGGATGGAGAATTTTGAATCGGTGAGTTGTTATCGACAACTATAGAGACGATCATGCTGTTAATACAAGCTGTAGGCTATTTAGTTATTAACCTGTTCGGCAAATCGCTTCCCCCCTTTTCCGTGTTGAGTGTCAGTCGCCAATTTGTCATCTAGAATTGTCAAAAATGCTTGTTTAGAATCGGGTCACATGCAGCTCAATTCAGTCGTGAATTTGACCTGAATAATCATAAACTACTGTCATTATGTTTAGTACAATAAAGATGCATCTTGTGTTTTCTAGTTAGAACTCAACAGGTTTTGGATCTCTTGCTTGTATCTCTCTCTTAAGAAGGCTATAGTCTTGAAAATGTGTCTGTTTATAGTTCAACAAAAAAAACAACTACCAATATAGCCTATTTTATGATGCATTTGCTTTGCTAGCTTGCCTTCAGGTTTTGAACTATATAATGCAGTGAACTGTGGTCCTGAGAAGGCTGCTTCTTTACTGTAACTCAGTAGAGGGGATGTGAGAAATATATAGCCTTATAGTAGGCTAATAGTAATTATGGGGAAAGTGATGCTTAGTGGAAATTGTAATATATCCCTGTAATCACATTAAAGCTCACTATATCAAATATTTTTTTATTTTATTGAGCACTGTAAAGGTTTTTCAACTTAAGTGTGATGTTGCATTGTGTTTCCATTAAAGATACTTTCTTGCTGTCTCAGCTAGACTGCCTTGTTAGGATATTATGTTGTCTTCATTGTTACATCCCTTCCCTTTTTTTTTTTTTTACTGGCTTACTTTTTTTACAAAATCACTTCCCTCTCTCTAACATCTGTAACATCATCTCATCATTTGCTTTCACTCTCGTCCCCTTTCCTGATTAGATCAGCACTCCTGTCCTTCCTATCCTTAGAACCCCTCTCGCTCTCTTGCCTTTAGATGGTGAATGAGCTGAAGTCAAGCTGGTTTTGAAGGTGCTGGACTTGTTCCCCCCTACACCCCAAGCCGGACACAGCATGGCAGCGGGAGTAGCGGCATGGCTTCCCTTTGCCCGGGCAGCAGCGATTGGCTGGATGCCTGTGGCCAATTTGCCCATGCCAGTGGCGCCCGCTGAGAAGAACAAGCGGCAGGATGAGCAGATCATTCTTAATGTCAGTGGACGGCGCTTCCAGACCTGGAGGAACACGTTGGACCGCTATCCAGACACCCTGCTGGGGAGCTCTGAGAAGGAGTTCTTCTACAACGAGGAGACCAAAGAGTACTTCTTCGACCGGGACCCTGACGTGTTCCGCAGCGTGCTCAACTTCTACCGCACAGGCAAACTCCACTACCCACGCTATGAGTGCATCTCCTCCTATGATGAGGAGCTGGCTTTCTTTGGCATTGTCCCAGAGATCATTGGTGACTGCTGCTATGAAGAGTACAAGGATAGGAAGAGGGAGAATGCAGAGCGACTGATGGATGACCAGGAGGACAACAAGGACGCTAAGCTGCCCAACATGACCTTCAGAGAGACCATGTGGCGGGCTTTTGAGAACCCCCACACTTCCACCATGGCCCTTGTCTTCTACTACGTCACTGGCTTCTTCATTGCTGTCTCCGTCATCACCAATGTGGTGGAGACAGTGCCCTGTGGTACAGTACCCAACCAGAAGGAAGTGCCATGTGGTGAGCGCTACACCGTGGCCTTTTTCTGCATGGACACAGCCTGTGTCATGATCTTCACCGTGGAGTACCTGATGCGCTTGTTTGCTGCGCCCAGCCGCTACCGCTTCATGAGGTCTGTCATGAGCATCATCGATGTGGTGGCCATCTTGCCCTACTACATTGGCTTGGTGATGACTGACAACGAGGACGTGAGTGGCGCTTTTGTGACGCTCCGTGTTTTCCGCGTGTTCCGTATCTTTAAGTTCTCCCGTCACTCGCAGGGCCTGCGCATCCTGGGCTACACGCTGAAGAGCTGTGCCTCAGAGCTGGGCTTCCTGCTCTTCTCCCTCACTATGGCCATAATTATCTTTGCTACCGTCATGTTCTACGCAGAGAAGGGTTCAAGCTCCAGTAAATTCACCAGCATCCCAGCCTCCTTCTGGTACACCATCGTTACTATGACAACACTCGGGTAAGAGCAGAGCAGACACCTCTTTTATCTGGTTGCGAGTGCTGTGTGTGTGTGTGTGTGTGTGGAAGTGAGTGTGTGTGTACATGTGTATTTGCAATTGGGTCTGTTACGTGTGAGTAAATGTTTCATTGTGATTTGACTTGAAATGTGTGTCTGACTCGGAGGCCCAAAAACCTACAACTGCTTCAGAAGTCAGTGCCACCTTTTCCAAGACATACTTTGCAAACTTTACGCATAAGAGACTACAGAGAAATCGCACTTTTCACTAGACACCCATCAAGATGTTCTCTCCCAGTAATGGCAGTGCCATTGCATGCCCTTTATACATCACCAATGAGAGGGAGAAAGAGATGTAGGAGATTATAGAGAAAATGGGAGAGTTGAAAGCACCTTAGAAACAAAAACAGCGGACAGGAAATAGAGAAACAAAGATTATACCATTACGTCCCTGTCCAACTTGCCCTGTGGTTAACCAGCAGTGCTCTTTCAGTTCAGAATGAACTGAAACAGTGACTTTGCATTTTGAGAGCCCTCCTCATCCTTCACTCACTCTTTGTGAGTTACACTAGTTGCTGGCCTTGAAAATGAAGTGCCTCTTGGTACAAAGGCTCTGATGCGGAATATCAAAATGCTCTCCATTTTAAGAGGCAAGTGAGTGGTTCAGTTATTTGCATTTGGGTAACAGGCAGAGATAATTATTGTTATTAACACACAGTTTTAAAAGGCATACATGTTTTCATTATTCACTGAATGCCTAATTAACCTGTAGCCCAGGGCTGTTGTTATTGTTTCCTTTTACAAGGTCATGAATTGGCTTTGATTGAGTTTACAAGATGAACATGAGGAGTATTTTGATGCATTCATTTGTTACCTCCCAACCTGTTTTTCTTCATTTTTATGTCATCATATCTTTCCACCAGTCATTTTTATGGCAGTGGGGAGATCCACACATGCATCATTCATTTTACACTGCGTGCGCACGCACGCACACACACACACACACACACAGAGTTCTGTGATGTGGCACTATTAGGTAATGTGTTTCATGAGCGTCCCCTGTTGTGGATGTGTGAGTCAGACTGAGAGGCTGACAAATTGCAGCATCCTGCTAAATGTCAGAGCCACGGTGGCCATAAATGGCTCTGAGCTCATTGCTGTGACACACTTGGCACCCTGTTATCGTACCCTGTCATTTACAACCTGCCCAGAAGATCTGGTGTTGAGCAGATGTTTGATTCTGGATCGGTTGTTTGGTCTGTGGACAGATGAGTAGCCACTGAATGGTGGAAAATAGCATGGCATTCTCTGCTCGGTTGTCTGTTAATTTTGTGAACACGACAACCGCTTGCTTTGCTGTCCATTATAACCCGTAGTCTTTCACACAGTGCCCGTCTCTTCCCACTGGAGTGAGACCTGAGATGCTAACCCGGTCTCTGTGTATTAAGAGGGGGGTAGTTGTTGAGTTTGGCCTCATCAATAAAGCAGGGGCCAGAAGTAGGTGTCAGAGTGACTAATGAGTGGCCCGCTGCATCTGCTGACTAATGTAAACCTGCCTGACATTCTGGTCTCTGCTCTTGGTTTACGTCATAAACACACACAAACTAACCATACACCCATTTGTGTGCAAGAACTTGTATGTGGGTTTTCCTTGAGGTGGCGTAATTCAGTTTCACAGGGTCTTCCAGTCAATGTGATTTCAGATTTGCAAGTACCATCTGTGTTTTAAGTTTTTCCACTCTTTCTTCCACTAACTTGCATTGAAATCTGTGGAAAAGACTGTCGGTGGTGCAGCAATTTATACTCATCCCACTAAATAAGATGAAAGCCCGTTCCCACAGACGATGTTTTCCTTGACTTCTTCTTCCTGTCTAGGTGTCTCATGGCTTAGTGTTATGCTGTCGAGAGTGTGTTCTGCTTTGTTCTCCTCGTGGAGATACTCGTATCATCTGCACTCTCATGTTTAATTTACTGCTAACTTGTGAGCTTTGGCCCTGGTGTCTGTGCAGCACTCGGAGAAATACTGCATTTGTGTGTGTTTATTTATTTATTTATTTATATATTTTTTTTGTGTGAAATGGAGTCTGGGCTCAGAAGAGGGGGAGAAAATTAGAAAGAAAAAAAAACAACCAACAATCGGGCATCTATTTATTGTATCTGACTTTTTAGTTATATCAGAAGCAGATTACTGCAAGACAAAATTGCAGAGGACATGTTTTGGTATAAACTAGCTTTGGTACAAATAAGATAAGAGTCTAAAATCCTCAAAAAGCGGACCCTAGAGATTTTGCTGCTCCTTGTGACCACCTGGACGAAAAGAGATTTAACCACCCATAGCAAGCCACCAACCAACACTGCCATCCTTAGAGCCCTGTGCTCACTCTAGAGCAGAGCTAAAAAGCTTAGCTCAAATCCTGCAAATGAGGGGCAGGCAGGCACACAGTTGTGAAGCTTTAGCTAAATCAGAGACACACAGGCAATAGGACCTGTGAGGGATTTTGTACCAGAGGTTGTTAAACAAATTGATTTTGACCTTTTTAGTGATAATAACTTTGAGCATTTGTCATATTTGGTTGAACCTGTATTATATACTGTTGTCTGGCTGGGGAGGAGGCGGACAGGGTGTTTGTGTGTTTGTGAGAGAGACCCAGCAAATGCTAAACCTCAGCTTTTCATTACTGGTCCATCTAGACTTCATGTACTTCACGTCTTTATTGACATTGTGAAAGAGACACAAGAAAATAATGAATTCATTAATTCATTGTGCTAGTGTGATCCCAGTTCAGCAGTTAAGTTTGTAATGACCTCTAACAATGCTTTTTGTCTTTTGTTTTTATTACGTTTATTCATCAGTGTCTGTTTAAAGAATTTCTTTTATGTTTAGCGCTGGTACTAAATTATTTAATGGCTTACATTTTAATCATAGTAAGTCTATAATATTATTGCAGCTGAACCTCTAAACGCAGTAGAAATGTTTTCATTTCTTTAAAGACCTCTGTGCTGACAAGTCGGATTTCATCTAATGAAGGAGGACTTGGGGGAAAGCCTATGTACCACTATTGGCTGTGGGAGCTATTACACTGCTAGCTTTAAAACCACCATAGCCTGAATAGTAGTTCAGGCCTTGTGCTCATTGATGGCTGTTTTTACTGCTTGGAGAAACAGTCGACCAATCAGAGCTTTGTAGGCGGGATTAAGAATGTTGACGTTGGTGGGATGGATACTTCACCTGCTACTGTCGCTAGTAGCCTAGTTGTATTTCTAAGCTGACATTGCTAAAGAACTTTCTTAATTCTGGTCTGCTTACATACATTTGGTGAACACGCACGTTTTTTGTTCGTTTTTTTTTTTTTTTTTTTACTGAGTAAGCTAGCCTATGTGTGCTTGCTCCCCGTCAGATCAGAGCCAAATAGTACAACTATTACAATCAATGGACCAATTTGCCAAGACAATAATGCAGCTATGAGTTAACCTAGCATTTCATTAGTTAAAAGATCTAAACTTGCCTCTTTCTCCACAGGATGGTGAGAGATAATGAGAGTGTTGGAGCAGTTGAAGCAAAAGCAACTTTTAGATGTTTTCCTCATTACATATAAATTATTTAGGTTTCTTTGCCATCTAAAACCAATGACACATGCAATCAATCAGCAATCACAATGAATAAGTAGACTTTTATTTAAAATAAATGTGTCCCACACAACCCTTAAATGGTTGTTCCCCAGTCCTCAGTTGGCATTAGGCACATTGAGACAATATTGATTAAATATTAGTATTTCTGTGTTGAAAACATAACCCTTATACAGTGTTGATTTAATGGCACTTTTTTTGACATATAAATTGTGACTGATGTAAACTTGTTGATTCAAAGTAGACCTGTCAACTGCAAAGCAACCCTTCTGACCATAACTCATTGTTGAATTAGCAACTTTTGCTATCGGGGAAACATTTTCTAGGACAGTATTGTGTATTTTAAATGCTATTGCTTTTTTTAAATACAGGACACATTCAATATCTGCATTATATGCATAACACAATGATGGTAAAATGGCTTGTTTTTGTAAATTTCCACACCAAACTAGTCTTTTTCAGAACAACATCACCACTAATGCATCTACAGCCTAAAGACAATAAAGGCAAATTATATAATAAAGTCTTAAACTGTTTGATACAGTAAAACAATATATATTTGTTTGAGCAATAAAACCCAGTGCTCTCTTAAAATGCGCTGTATTACACATATAACAAAACCTGTCAGCTGTTCTCTATGCATCTTGTCATCTTGACTCATTAAGCTGTATTGCATGCACAAGTACTGATGAGAGCTGGTGTGTTTGGTTGTGTTGTAGTCATTAGCATAGCCATGCCTGAGTACGACTAATATCCTTATCAAAGACCAGCTTCTTTTGATCACTGCTCCTCCAAGATCAATGCACTGTTCTCTGTCTCCCAGATAACCACACAAGACCTTCATGAACACAGTTGTTTGTCGTGGTGCATAGGTTGCGTGTGCATGTAGAAGATGTTTGTGGGGAGTGTCTGCACACTGGGTGCTTGTGCCTGCTCGTGTTCGCTTGTGCCCATAAGTGTGTGTGTGTGTGTGTGTGTGTGTGTGGCCTTCTATGTATGCATGTCTGTGTCTTTAAAGTATGCATGCGTTTCCACCCTCTTTCACAACTCATTGTCACTGAGCTCTGATTTATAGACCATTTGTTTTGGAGCCAACAGCTTGTAAAAAAAAAAAAAAAAAAAAAACGATGATCAATGCAGAAGAGCGAATATTGATTTGGGCAGTAGTGAGAAATGTGGTGGCCATTGTTAGTGCTACTAATTAGAATGGGTGATGAGAGTATGAATGAAAGATAGCACCTAAATGGGATGTTTCTGACCCTTTATCATAGATTTATGAGAGCAGTTAAGGATGTAATTTGTCCATGGTGATTTAGGTCCAGGTCTGTTCGTAACCTTTTCTTTTTTTAAAGGTCAAGATTAGTGGTGAGCTGACCTGCCCTCATATCAGCTATTTGGAGTTTGCATAATGACAGGAGATCATGAGTACATGGCACACATACAGTACACTGCAGGGGATTGGAGTGTGAATGATGTATGGCTCTATGTCATGGCTACTTTAAATGCAACGTAAGAAATGTGAAATGAGATCATTCAGATTTCTGGTTATTTATAAACCATGTACTAAACTATAGGGTTAAATGCAAATAATCCACTCTGTATGTGTGTGTACAGTCAGAGCACTCCAGTGCATACACTGAACTAAATCAAATTATTTCTTCCCGTCAATACCCTTAACTTCTTCATTAAATCAAGATTAATTATTCATGAAAATAGTAAGAGTTATTATCATGGGTTTTCAAGGGATTTACTCATGGGGTTGATATATGGAGATATTCCAGGCAACATTTACAGTCACAGCATTTGGCAGACACTCTTATCCAGAGTGACTTACATTACTCCTCCGTATTCATAATTTAGACAACACCATTAGTTCAAGTCAATGCAGACTTTTAGAAGCACTGAGACCATCTCAGTGATTAGCTGAACTTAAGTGTTTGAAGTACTAAAGAGTGTAACAATGTGTGCTGAACTAACCAGCTTAAACTTGTTGTCTAGCATACCCTTCAGTTTAAATGGCGCCTAGCAGCCAGTCATGCTGGCATTTTCTTTTCTTTAAAAAAATGCAGGACCACAACTGTTACTGTACAGGGAACCAACCTATAGCAGCAAAAATACCTACTTATCAGAGTGTGGAAAACAAAGCACTGAGCAGGTAATTACCACTATTACTCCATTTACACTTGGCATTAACATCCGATCTGTATCTGGATAAGCAAAAATACAAATTTATACCAGCAGTATAAATGCAAAGGAAAGGAAATGGGGCCTAGAACACGCGAAGCAACACCAGAATCAGCCCAGATACATTGTATACCAGCCCACCTTTTTCAGAGCAGATGTCATTGTTCTATACACAGAAAATGTTTCATTACATATCAATAATGGTCAGAAGTATATTCTGGAGCCTACATAAAAATACACAGCACCATACCTTTTCATGGTCAGAAAGTCATGGGTCAGAGATTTCACTTTCTGACAGCATTGTCAGGAATAGGCTGTTTTTGTGGTCTGTAAGCTTCGCATAGTCTTTTTTTTTTTTTCTCAACTTGCAACAGCAAACAGCCAATAAAAGCTATGATACAATAGGCATTTGGCAGGAGTCTAGCCAAGCCTACAAACTTTAAGTAACACTTAAGAGACTAGAAAGACTTTGTAACTTAATTTTAATATATCAGGGCTTGTCATGAATTATGGATGAATTACTTATCCTTACCTACACTGACAGTAGTGGGTGGAACCCAACATCGCAATAACAGAAATCCAAATTCATAAAAAATCGTGGACTTAACAGATTATCCACATTTTTTTTTCTTATTCTTGAAGAGGATAAAAGCCACACTTGTGTATAATGTCTGTGTCCTCTCTTACTGGCTGTAGAGTGAAACCAGAGGGACTGTGAGTGCATTAAAAAGCTTCAGTAACATCTGCAGTCACCTTTGGCCTCAAGATGGTTTCTATACAACATTGACCTCCAGTTGAACTCCCTGATACTGAAATAATTATTTTATGATGGAGATACACTAACATACGCCCAAAAGCATGTATCAGGAAAAAGTGAATCTCAACTTTGACCTCTCAGCTGTTATTCTGCCTCAGTTTGTCTTTCCTCACCCTCCCTCTCGTCTACCTCAGTCTCCCTTCCAGAGAAAAGAGACATAAGGAGAGGATGTGCTCTATGCTACTGCCTCTCACCTGTCCCTCTGACCCCTTTTCTCCTTTCCACCGCTACTAAAGAAAAAGAAAAGAGGTCACAAAATAGAAATGTCAGTCCATTTCACCCCTCTCACCCTTAGTTTCTTCCACTCTCTGTGTCTCTGGCGTGGCTCTTGGGATGACAACGTCAGTCAGTCTGCTGTTTGCTCCAGACTGAAATATTGACAGTCGGATGAAATTTGGTGAAGACATTTATTGTCTCCAGATGGCGATTCCTATTGACTGAATTACCAAAGGGCCAAAAATTACACTTAATTTAAGTTAATGATATGATACAGTGCATCCAAAACTAATAAATTCATGTCTGTCTGCTTTAGCTGTACTTTAAGATTAATGCTAATAGTAGTGGGCAATATGGATAAAATTATGTCATTTTACATCATGATAGCTATTTACTGTATAATATAGTACATTTTCTGGAAATGTAGTTGAGAAACTAAAACAGAACGATTAATTGAGCTTAAATGAGTTGAAAAAATTAGCCTAAAAGACAACATGTAACATATTTGATATTATGATAACAAAACCCCAACCCATAATGAATTTTGTATCACAATATTGATCCCAGCTCTTACATAGCATGCCAAGCGCATTCAGCTCAAAACACAGCTTAGGCCAAGCCTAACAATGTAGACAGTGTTCTCCACTAGTGATATGGATCTTAGAACACCATAGTTTTCTTCTTTCATCCATCTTAATGATTTTTGTTTTCTGGTATGTTGTAATGATCATTACAGATGGGGTTGCATGGCTGTAAACTTTTTTGTTTCTCTTTGACTTCCTCTCCCTCATTCACTACTCCGTACCTTCTCTACTGTCTGTTCTTGTTTTCTTCTGAACTGACATGTATCCTGAAGCAGCGTGTGTTTATGTTTGCCTACACTGAAGTAATGTTAACTATGTGTTTTGGTGCGTTTGTGTCTCACTGTGAAGACATATGGTTTACATGTTTAGTATGTTCTGTTCTGTAACTCGGTGTACCTTGCTAAAGTAATTATGTGCAGTAACTCATAATATTTTCATGTTCTGCTCATACCAGTGAATGTAACTTAGACTAACTCAATTACCGACGAGGACATTGTGTCCATTGCCTGGTGATCAGACGCACCAGAGCACAGGGGCAGACGTCACAAATCTAAACTGTGTGTTTAAATGTTGCACCTGAATGTGAATGTGAAATGGGTAGGTAACATTTTTGGGGCTGTTTGCTGCTGAATGCTCTAAAGAACAAGCTCATTTAGTATAACAAAAACACTAACTGTTTAAAATTACAAAAGCCTAAAGCCCTGCTGGAGTCAAATTCAGACTAAAACTGTAAATTTTATCAGCATCAAACTCTGGACACTTATTTTTCTGGATGGTACTGGAATACAATGTGAATATAGACGATACAAAGATGGCATGATGGCCCTGTAATCTTGACTGCAGATATGGGCTTGAACATATTATCATATATGATATAACATGTATGTTGTTTTACCGCTCTTAACAAGACAGATGTGAACAACACTAATGGCCTACAGCCATGCTAGCGGCTCTGAGAGACCGTACTTGGGTCTCGCAGTGCTTTGAACCAAATGCTAACGTAAGCATGCTAACATATTGACCTGATGATGGCGCTAGATGGAAAGTTACTACAATTCATCCTGAGGGGGGACATGGCAATCCATCCAACAGCTATCAAGATATTTAATTCAAAACCACAAATGTCATCCTCATCATGGTGCTAAAGGAAAATTCAGGAGATCTCCAAAGACATTAGGATTCATCATCTGGTGAGCAAAACATCATGGCAATCCATCCAACAGTTAGTTGGACTGAAGTGGTGGACCGACAGATGGCTTGCATGATTAAAAGTGACTACTTCTTGGCCATTTTTTATATGGTTTTACAGATTACCTATGGAGTGAATATAGTCTCATAAAGATTTGCAAACCAAAAACCAAGATTTGCAAACCAAAAACCAAGATTTGCAAACCAAAAAACCAGATTTGTAACCAAAAAACCAGATTTGTAAACCAAAAAACCCAGATTTGTAACCAAAAACCCAGATTTGTAACCAAAAACCCAGATTTGCAAACCAAAAACCCAGATTTGCAAACCAAAAAAACCAAGATTTGTAACCAAAAACCCAGATTTGTAACCAAAAACCAGATGCGCTTTGAAATGTCTTTGTTTTCGTTTACGGATCAGGTTACTTTCGCTTTCGGA
>LKNJ01005088.1:0-42973 GCA_002120245.1 Maccullochella peelii | reverse complement strand
ACACACACACACACACACACACACACATTACTCAGGAAAATGGAAGCTTAGAGGCACAAGGTGACTCACTGATGTGCGCCGAGTGTGTGCGTATAAACTCACACCTACGTTCAACTAACTACATTTTTCTCATTATACTCTGCAAGTGGAAACGAGGAAATGTCTGAAGTATTAATGTTAATCTGGGCTGAGTCATCATCTTCTCGGCTGACAGCGCATGAAACCGCGACCAAGTTCACACACATTAGGCAGACTTGCAGCAAACATGCATCTGTGACCACAAGTAGGCCCTCATAAGCACGCAAGGCATTCACAACCTGGGCCGCGAAGAAACACGCACCTACGGAGCCACACATCCCCAGGGCCAATCACCCACACTCCAGCCATTATGATCCATCATCCTCCCCTACCGACCTTCTCATCATCACAGCCCCCAAGCCTTACCCCTCACACACAAACACACCCTCATGTCATACACATTATCACACAGACAACCCCTTTTATGGTGTCTAGTTTTTTTTCAACTCTTTACAATGAACAACCACCGAGTGCACACAGAGACAAAGAAAGTGAGCCTCTGTTACACCTTTCAGACATTTGCAGTACTTGCTCCATGTAATCTTGTGCCATTGACCCTGCTGCTTCACAAATGGAACCTTATTAATCATCATAGAAAGTAAAAAGGTGCTGTGCTGAGAGGGCTCCGTTTTTCATTTATAGCTCTCCGAATTTGGTAAATAACAGGCTCCCAGGCACAATTTGTGGCCAGGTTAGTCTTGGTACCAGGAAATATACTGTATGTCGCACTCTCCTCGATTTATTATTATTTTCTATTCTTTTTCTTTTCTTTTAACCATCCACAGAAGCAGGCAACACTTTGCAGAAGATTAAATGTGGAGCAATGTGTTAATCTCATGAACGGAGGAATCGTGATTTATGTTTAAGGATATAATTCATCTACCATCAGATGATTCAGCAATATTTTCCAAGTCATTACTTCTGAGCCATATAATACGATAATCATTTTTGATATATAAAC
Organism: Maccullochella peelii; assembly: GCA_002120245.1. Taxonomy (NCBI): domain Eukaryota; kingdom Metazoa; phylum Chordata; class Actinopteri; order Centrarchiformes; family Percichthyidae; genus Maccullochella; species Maccullochella peelii. The sequence goes on along the minus strand of LKNJ01005088.1, from coordinate 41,934 downwards.
AGAAAATAAACACATGAAAGGCAAGCCAAGTCACGACTGTGAGTGTATTTGGTTGTAGTAATGCTAAATAGATAACCTAGCCACCAAGAAGTCTATAGCAACTCAGAAAAAGGTCATCAGTTCCAGCTTTATTGCTGTTGAAAAACTCCTATGACATCTGGGTTAGTGCGCCAAAAGGCATGTGAGAGACTGAAACTGTGTACAAAGGTTCAATGATCCAATGTATTGTCTATGTTGGACCCGATCCGAAATGGACCGGTGGAATAGCTACCTGAACCCGACATGCCTGAATTCAATTTTAAAAAAGAGAGACCTGATCCGAAGGGGGCCGGGGGATAATTAGACCAGATCAGTCGAGTAGAGCGAGAACACAATAAGCAACATGATGCGGCGTCAGCAGTTGTGATAAATTGAGCAACAAATAATAATAATAGCCTGAGAAGAAAAAAAAGTTGTAGGAACGGGTTCCAAAAATGATTCATTTTATAGAAGACTCATTTTTTTCATCTTTTTTCAACAATAAAATATTCTGTAGCAAACTGGAATATAGATACCACAAGATAATTCCCTAACTAATCTAATATGTGAATCAAATTCCAAAAACTAATTTTCATTTAATAGATTACATTTTTTACATAAGGTACTGATTTCCCAAATTATTTTCTCCTGTGGTGATTATGATGTACCACATGATCAGAGCTGATACTGAGTACGCTCGGATCCATGCGGAGCCACTCGGGGGTTAGACATATTGACACCCAGACCTGAGACTCGTGGCAGTAAAACCAGACCCTACCTGGCCCAATTACACTGAGTGCAATTTGGACCCAGTCGGACTCTGTTCTGAACCGAGACCAGAGTGGTCCTGTTAAGACCTCTAGTCTAGATACCAAAATAAGGATTTTGAACCATCGTACTAAAGCTAAGCACAGCACATTGACAGAAACACACCATCCCCAGGATGAAGCTGAAGGGTGGGGTGCTTCTCTGCAGCAGGTCCTGGAAGGCTTGGGTAGAGGGTGAAATAAATGCATCAAAATACATAGAAATCCTGCTGCAGTCTGTAAAAGAACTGCAACGTGGAACAGGATTATTTTCCACCAGGACAACAACTTCAAACATAAAGCTAAAGCTCCACAGGAGTCCAGACCTCAATCCAATTCAGACGTTGTGGCAGGACTTGATAACTGCTGTTCCCCATGCAACTTGACAGAGAGCCGGAGCAGGTTGTAAAGAAAAATCGGGAAAAATAGCAAGTGCAAAAGGTGCCTCTACTAAATGCTGACTTGAAGGAGGTTGTTTTATTTTCGTACTTAATTCACAATCAATTTGATTATTTATTTTTTTACTTTGACTGTACCTTTAGGAATTTTATGTCTCTATTTATATGTGAATGTAAATATGGTGAAGCACAAGTGCAAAACAGTTTTTTGCTTGTTTCTAAAATTTGCATATGTTAGCATTTTGAATATCCACAGTCGTGCTGTGACGCATTGGCAGTGGAAAAAAAAACTGGAGGAGTAACGATTCATTTGAACAAACAGTTATATTTTTTATCTATTGTTCATCTTGGCAATTTTTGTCAGCTTCAGTCACCTGTACAGGTGCGTTGTGGGATGTTTGGTTGAAAGCACTCAAGTTGCTCCCACGTCGTTTGTCTGCCGCAACCTCCCCTTCCACCGGTCTGTGTCAGTCTCTGCTCCATCTTGCCAAATTAACAAGGCTTTTAGGATCTTTGGAGACCTGGCACCCCACTGATTTACTGGCTGCCAGTCCCTTCACAAATCACTCCATCCCTGTCAGCACTTACAACTCTTCTCCCTCTGTCTGTCTGTCTCCCCTATCTCTTCTTTCATCACCATGTTTCGTTACATCTCACTTCCTTTCTGTTACTGTTTCCATTGCCTGTCTTTCTTCTTCTTCCTCTTCTTTTTTCTTCTTACTTTATACTCTCTGCATCTCTCATCTTTTTTCTCATTTTCTTTACTCCTGCTCCTTACCTTCCTGACGTCATTGTTGCACCTTTCCTCTTATCCTCACATCCTCATGCTCTCACTGCTGTTTGTTTTTGTCTTTCCTTTCCTCTCCTTTGCCCCCCCCCCCAATGCCACCCCTCTTTCTCTCTGTGTCCCTCCCTCCAGTACCTCCAGAGGCGGCAGCAGGAGAACGCCCAGCGGCAGAGCAGAGGGGAGCCCCCGCTGCCTGAGGAGGACATAACCAAAATGTTCAAGCCCCCCCAGCCTCCTCCACGCATGGACACGCTGCTTATTGCAGGTACGCGCACACACACACACACACACTGACACAAATACACAACCTCCACGCACAGACAGCACTTGTCATCTCCAACACAGAGACCCCCCTCTCTCCAAACTCCATCAGCCGCCTCTGCTCCACTCACAGGAGCTCAGGTTCTGTTTTGTAATTACCTCCGCCATTATCTTGAAATTACATTAATTTATAGTTTATTGAGTCAATCTCCTACTCGACCGCCCCTTTCCCTGCTGTTTCACGCTGTTTCCTGACAACATTCTGATCCTTTCGTTTACTCCGTTCACCACTAATTTCATGTTTTGCTGTGCTGCTGTTTTCTCCCCCTCTCTCTCTCTCTCTCCCACCTCCGACTGTGTGCATGTCTGTGTACAAATGTATGTATGTTTATATATTTCTGTGGATGTGTGTTTTGTGTTTTTGTGTGTGGGCACGTGGATGCATGTGGATACCCTCCAACAGGGCAAATTAACAACTACTGCCAGAACGTGAAGGAATTCACCTCGCAGAACCTGGGGAAGCTGTTCATGGCGGAGGCTCTCCAAGGCCACAACTAGAGGAGAGACATGGGGTGAAAGAATCTGCGAGAGAGGGGGAAACAAAGTGCACAGAGGAGGGGAAAAAAGACAGCAGAGATGCAAAACCACCTTGGCGGCGACTGGAGGAACACCACGCTCTTCTATGTTTTCTAAGAATTTATTCATTGTTTTTATGCCTAGCCTCATCTTGGATACACAATTATCTTTGAAGATAACTTGATTTTGATTTAAATAAAAGTCTTGCATCTCTACATCTTCTCTGGCTCTGTGTTTTCACACTTGAACTGTATTGTGCTTTTGATGGTAATTGCAGCATATTTTACTGTAGGCTTGGGCATTGCTTTGTGTTTTACTGCACAAAAATGGTTAGTTTTGTACACAATATTAATATGCTAAAATGGGGCTTGTGCATAATACAAAATAATTATACAGCACAATGGTACTTATTCATAATTTTATTGCTACATGCTTTTCGCCTTGCAGTTCAAACATGGAGCAGGTGGAACCAATTAGTAGTGGGTTTGCTCAAGTGTCAGTTTGCATGGTGGGAACAATGATATCCTTGTAAACAGAACTGCAACAAAAGTATCGGTGAAAGTTGAGTGTTACATGAAATGCCAGTTACATGCCTCGGCCCCCACTGTCTCTTGTACTAAAGAGACTTTTGATTGTCTTTTTGTTTTCCTGAAGTGAAATTACGTGACACGCCAGAATCTGCCTTTCTTCCGCACAGGTGGCAATCAGCACCTGTTTATTTTTAGGAAGCAAAAATAAAGTCCCAATAGTGAAGTTTGGCATGAAACAAAGAAGGAGGAACTGCAGGTGTGCCAAATGACAGGCTGAGAAAAGAAGTCACATGCACTTAGTGGTATTCCTTATTTAGTGTTGTGTCTTCTACACTACACTTCTTGTCTACAATTGCCAAAAACCCATAAATGATTTGGTAACACAATTTTAGAGAAATTAACAGGAGAACCGAAGACGTGTGAAGATAGATTTTGAGGAACAGGTTGAAGCTGTGACGAACATCACCGAGAGCATTATACGTGATGAGAGCTGGAATTGTTAGATCTTACATGGAACATGGATATATTGTTTGACAACCAGTTTATTGAGAGTCTTTTGAACTTTTCATTGTATTTTCTGGGTTATTAGAGAAGGACAGAAACAGCCTGAGCAGTATTGCTGTTGAAGTCAAACAGGGATTTGAGTTCTTTTTCTGACTTACAAATCAAGAAAGTCAATGAGCATATTGAACCGAGCTGACCACATTGTAGGAAGTAAATTCTCATTGTTCCTTTCAGGATGTTGCTATGCTCTACCTGCCTGTAAAATAAAAATTATTCTTTATCCTATCTGCTCTCTTCATAGTTCATTTGAATGGTTTTGTATGGCTTTGTTACTTTGATTCAATTTAATGTTCACCAGGATAATCCACTCAGTATCAATACTGCTTTCTAGGGAGTCCTGGGTACATATTCAACAACACTGAGGCCTAAATGCTAACATTAGCATGCTAACATGTTTAGCAGGTATATTGTTTACCATGTTCACCATCTTAGTTTTTCTGCACTTTGCTAATTAACACTAAACACAAAGTGCAGGTGAGGCTCATGGGAATGTCTTTCGTTTGGATCATAAACCAGAGTATTGGACAAATAAAAAATGTGACTTGATGGCACCGTATGGAAAGTGAACGGTTCACCAAAGTAATGTCTGTACTATACTATTTAACAGCAGTTCATCCATTAATTGTCAAGACATTTCACTCAACCCCCCCAAGAAAACCCTCCAGCTTCACCTCGTGGTTTAGAGGAAAAGTCACCTCTTGCTAGCATGGCTAAAAACAAACAATCAAACAATTAAAACACATCACACTGTTGCTCAAGTGTACTGCTTCCCAGATGTCCATTTCCATTTCCATTCCAGCCTGAATACTAGTTTGTTCCCATGTAGACCTGTCCAGCTGGTTCCACATACGCTACTGAAACAATAATACTGCATGCTGCTCCTGAACAGAGCCTTTTTGGCTGCGGGGATTTCCGGGAGATGTGTGTCCCACACCTCTCCAAAGCTTTTACTGTTGACCTTGTGCGACTATTAGGGGCAGGTGGTGAAGCCCACCTAAGCAGTTCTGTTAGGTATAGAGGGGCAATGTGATGCATGGATTTAAAGACTACTGTCAGTACATTTAATTGTGTCTGTTAATTTATGTATTTATTACGAGACACAAGTTCTTAAGCTCATAGCATTTGATTGTTTTAGATTTGTGATTAAGCGTTTGTTAACCTGGGAGTTGGACTGTGGCGTACAGTTGCCCTTGCAGGGATAAATAAAGTTGAATTTTATTAAGTTGAACAAGTCCCTGCTTCTTGTGGCCCACCTCCCCGCTTCAAAAGATACCACACCTACCTAAATAGTAAATCAACAGCATCACACTGTAAATCAGCCACAACTGAAGTGAAATTAAGATTTTTTAAAAATCAACCCTTTTCACATGTCATGATGCAATAGCATCACATTAAACCCAGATGGGAAATTCTGGTAGTCCAGCACCCTTCTCGCCATTTAACTTTTACTGACCAAAACATAACTTAGCGTGATGCAGCATGGAGTGAGGCCATCAGTAACCAGTCCTGTGAAGTGTCCTTGAACAAGAGTCTGAAACTCTACCAGCTCTAAATCCTTCTGCATGAGAGCAACATCTAAACACCTAAACACATGTAACTGTAAGCTGTTTTGGTGAGGATCCTCCGCAGAGTATCACCCATCTTAGGTTTCCTCAAATCATAAAAGCACAGCTCATTTGTGGAGCTTGTCACCAGTGTCCACTCCAGCCCAACAACAGGAAGCTGACTGATGGCTCCTCTTGCTCCATTTAATAAAGAAGCTGCCAGCGTGCGATTCATTGTATAATAATTACACCGCAGCTCTATCTTGCTGTGTGCTCCTTTGTTCTTCCTCGACCTGTGGTTAAACAGCATCATCTAATGCAGCGGATGATGTTATTTAACTTGTCATCAGCATCGCCTAGTCAAGTAATAACTTGTAGTGCTCCTGCTTGTCATCAGCACAATGTCATTAACAGTAATTACAAGTCAACCAACATGATAAATGCTTATTGGAACAGTGTCACTCGAGCCGGAAATGATTTCTTTCCCAAATCATAACATGTTTCCCTGACAGGCTGGCAGGATGGAAATATTAATTCACCACGGTGGGCTTAGTTGATATTTATTAATTAAGGTATCTGCTACTTTGACAGGCACACCTGTGCTTGTGATTGATGTGCTGTATAATGACAGGCATTTCTTCCTAGCAGGTATTGATTGGCTTTTGATCAGTGGCTTCTGCTTCTGCTGAATCTATGTTGTTTGTAATTCTGAAGCAGCACTGTTGGGTGACATTGCCCTTGAGGGCTGACTGGGGGCACAGTTCCCTGTCCCTAATCCTGGGATGTGTGAGGAATTGCAAAACTTAAAATGCCCTCAGCAGAACCACAAGCCTTGTGTGAAGCCGCCGAGGCCCCTGCAGAGTGCAAACACGGTGACAGAGGTTCAGCTTGTATTTAAAGTGACAGTGTTTTGTTTGGAGTGGAAAGCAGTTTGGACTGAATCATGTAGTCATGGCAGGGCTCAAGGGCAATAGAGTGGAGGTGCATGGGAGTCAAACTGGTGTTTTGCTTCCACAGTACCCCACAGTCATAAATCATGACATTAGCTGTTGACTGTCTTGCTGTTGACCTCTGAAGAAGATAAATAATTTACCTTTATGAGTTTAACCAGGAAATCACAGGCTCATATGAGAAGCCAAATTATGTGGTTTCTGGAATTAAACTACAAAAGGCATTTTCATGGTTTACTTAATCAGAATCAGAATCAGAATCGAATTTATTGCCAAGTAGGTTTTCACATACAAGGAATTTGCTCTTTGTTTTTAACACACTATAGCGTATATAAGTACAGTATAGTTTTAAGGAGATGTAAGGACATTTTATAACTTCTTCTATGAAGTGTTCAATTGGTGTAAAAATTTATGAATGATTCATAACACAGTATAAAATGGGTATAATCATATTAAATGATCTCTAAATACAGTCCATAATAAAACATGAACAGTTTATACACATGTGCAGACAATGCAACAAAGGGAGACTGCTGAAACACACTTATGTCTTAGTTTAGAGTGTCTTTGCTTCACTGTGCTACTTGATTTGAAATGTTAAACTGTTTGGAAGAAACAAGCACACAGAAACCCACAGCAGCAGCTGCATTTGCGATTTTCTCTCCCACACTATCTTGCTCAATTGACCGTGAGATGACTGTGAGTCAGTGAAAATGAGAATGACATCCTCAAATACAAGACAACATTTTTTTCACCCACGAACAGTGCAGAAGCTGAGTCTGTGGTCTGCTGACGCAATACTTACAATTAAACTTTCCACCTCTTCCTCCAAAGTGATTCCATTTGCTCTCCCAATTTATTTTACCACTTTCTGTGATGTCACTTTTCTCTTTAGCATTTGCAGAGATTCCCCTAAACTATGTGTTTGAACTGAGAATGGGAACCGAATGAGGGCTTTAGCTGTGTAAACAGCCAGGAGTTTTGTACGCTGCAATAGGAGGAAATACTTAATTAGGATTATGGGATTTGTCTCTGCACCTTCAGATTCCCGAGAAGGAGGCTGGGAGATGTCAGAGGGATATAAGTTTGGTCTCATTTAATCAGCGAGTGCGGCCTGCACAGCCCTGACCCCAGCAGTAATTTATTACCGCTCAAACACAAACACAAGCTCTTTCATTGTGCCTGCCGCCGCCCTGTCATTGGTGATAGAGAGAATCAGCTGGCTGAATATAATGAAACCAGTTATTTCTCTGTCAACTCTGAATACTTTTCCTTTTTTTTTTTTTGCTCCTTCTCTCTCTCTCTCTTTTCTGCCACAGATATTGCCATGGCAACTGTAGATCCTGTATGGAGTAGCTGTTGAGGATGTAAAGTAGTTCCCGTGGAAAAATAATCTTGCAAATCCCCAAAACAAGAGCAGAAAGGAAGGCAGAAGCAGTTGTAGGAAGCGGAGTGGGTATGGTTAGCGAATTTAGCATTTACAGGATTATTCACACAAGTCCAACACAACCAACGTCTGAATACATTTCTTCATATAACAACACTCTACCTGTCATTGAAGCAGCTCTATATTTACCTTATCTCTCTTTTTTTTCTCCATGGTCAACAGATCTGCACTGTGATTGGCAACTGTATAGATTGAGCACTGTGTTCTAGTTGCAATTCGTCTCTGCCTGCCACCCAATTCGACGGCTGTCACCCAGCAGTGGCACAAATCCCACAGGCCATTATGAGGCTGGTTTAATCCCCACAACAGCAGCAACAGAAGCCTTTCAAGAAAGGTTTCGGAGCATGATACCCTGTCTGTCACATGCTTCCGTGGGCTTCAGGCAAGGCTACAGTGCACTGTTGTCATCCCACTCCATCACTTATGTCTTGTCTTATCCCCAAGCCACTAAGACAAATGTACTTGATGTCCACCTGCTGCACATGTTGCAGGTGATCTTCTGATGGGCCCTTGCCTTTTGGTCCATTTATTTAGTGCGTTAGTTATTTGTTTGGTTTTGATTCAAGGTTATTTGCTGGTATTTTTATGCATATTTGCTTCATGTAAACTCTCCTCCTTTAGTGGCCCATGCCCAAGTTGTCATGTGGATGTTAGTGTGGCATACGTTTTTATTCTATTTTAAACGAATAGTTTGACATTTTGAGAAAGACAGAGTTAGATGAGAAGATCAATACCACTCTCGTGTGTGTGGTAAATATGGAGGAGCTCTCCAAAGTTCAGTAATACAGTAATACAGTAATACAGGCCTTCCACCACCTCTGGAGCTCACTAATTAAAACATTGTATCAAAGTTGTTTAATCTGACAATTGCCATGATGACAAGACATCAGGAAGTCACTGCACTGGTGCCCAGTTCCAGCACGTAGCTCCCTGTGAAACTACATCTTTGTGTTTTTTTTATTTGTGTTTGTCTATGAGTTCAAAAAACAAGATACACCATTTTCATCTATGAGCTTTAGAGGTACTGGTAGGCGTTATTGATGAACTGTCTTTATGCTAAGCTAAGCTAATCTACTGCTGGCTCTAGCTCCATAATTAGCATAAAGATATGAAAGTGGCATGAATCTTCTCATCTAACTCACAACAGGAAAGCAAATAAGAGTATTCCCTAAAATGTCAACAATGTCCTTTAAAGCAGCTGTAATCAAAACTGTTTATATTAACAATGGCTCAAATGGCTACTTGTAATCACCTCATTGTTTTGGTTTTCCGGCCTGTAACTTTACTGTTCTAGTTCACTCTCAGCTGCATTGTTTCAGTAAGACTTAGGACAAATATACTGGCTATCTTCTTGTTAAAAACCACACTTGTAGTTCATATTTTCTGGAGCACACAGACACTTTGTGACCTCCAGTTTTTCCTAATGCTATTTTTATGGGTCTGTTGCTTTTTATTCAGTGGTATAAGTATTGTTCTTCTATTGATCTATCTGCTTCGTTGAAACCTTGAATTTCAAAATCTGCCCGTTTTCCTTTTTTCTTTTTCTTTTTTTTTTTTTTATTTTTTTTTTTGCTGGCTTATCATATTTTCCCCTTAATGAGAAAATGCCAAGCAGAGTAATTTATTATAATTCATGACCAGCGTCCCTGTCTTCCTTAAAGTCTGGAGATGCCAGGTCGCTCCGGGTACAGTGATTGATGGGATGCTTGTGACCTACAATAGACAGACTCACAATTAAAACACGCCTTATCTCCCAGCTGTGACTCTCAAAGATAAATGCTGATAGCGCCCTCCCCTTTGATGTTCAATCATGCACTCCACGCCTTGGTCTCAGCTTGTGTCCTTAGAATGACTGATGTGCATTTGAATATTTCTTTCTCGCAGGTAAACATTAGCATTCAGTTCACTTATTCATTCACTCCTCCTCACTCTAGGTTCAATGTAGCCTGTCTGTTTCACACAGGCATTCTCAGGGAAAACCAGCACCTTATTTAAGTGTGTTTATCTTCACGCTGTGTACCAGTAGGACTAATGTACTGAACTTCCTTTTAGTTTAGAATTATTCATCCCATGATGTGGCAAATGGACAATGTTTTTCTTTATTTTTTTCTATGCATCCTCTTTGTTTTTTATTCTTTCTTCCTTATTTTTAACTTGGCTCTGTCACTAATATGATATTTTGGACTCTGAAACAACCCACATACTTACAACTTAGTTATTTTTTCTTCAATCTCCAGTGGGACGTAAGCCTTTAACTGATGCTTGCCTTTTGTTCTGGGCTTGGGACACATGTTGGGCCTCAAGCCATAGAAGATTTATCTCTGCCAGTTGTTTTGTCCTGCACTAGATTTTCCTTGGGCAACAAGGCTTCCTTTTCCTGTGTGGAGTCCATCTCAATACAACTTTCTGAATCGACTCTGATGCATTCTGAGATTGTGGCCAATCCAACTCGGACGTCAATGCTCGACCTTGAGGAACACTGCTACTTGTCCTATTGTAAAGGATTTTATTAGAGAACTTGTTTGACCAGAAGATAGAGAATAGTTGTTGAAGGCAGCCATTGTAAAAGACATCTTCCATGTCTCTTCTATTGACTGTCCATCCTGTGGTAAACAGTAGTACTAATTTCACTTTGCTGGTGTACAGTTGTGTCTTATTTATCAGATTGTAGTTAGACCTCTAAATGGGATGTCTTTTTTGTGTCATCTTAACTGATGGACCTGGCCAGGCATCCTCCATATCATCCAGGGCTTCACCATTAATGGTGATTGGTGCATCCATAGAGGTGCTGACGCACATGATTTTAGTCTTGGAGGTGCTGATGTTTCCAGCTTTTCTAAATGAAAAAAAGAGCTTCACTGGATGCTTCTACGTCTGTCTGATGATGTCATTCACACAATCCAGTTGATTGTTATTAGGAGCTTGAAGGAGAGGACGCAGCCCAGTGGTATACCTGATTCCACTCAAAGAGGAAATGGTCAGTGGTGATTCTTCATTCAAGGTGGTAATGAAACTACTCTAGTTTCATTACCAACAGTCTTTTGGGGACTGCCATATGATCCTGAGATCATATAAAATGCTTCCATGCGTTTCATGCTAAGCACTGTTCAATTATGTACATATTGTGAAAATGTGATCTTTCTTTCTTGATTCCTTTTTGTTTCTCCCCCAGCTTATTATCTATTTTTGTCTCTCATCACACACAGTTAGACTTTACTATACGAGCAGCAACATGTACAGTCACTCAGTAGATGTCATTTTTCTAAAATCTCTCCTGTGTCTGATATAAAAATAACTTCACAGTTTGCCTTTAACATTTCAGATGCACTGATGTTGGAGAAATTACATTTTTGCTCACTTAACTGTTTCTAAATATGTGTTTCACACTGTTAATACAGGTGCATGTCACTTAAAAAGGTCAGTGTCCTTTTAGTATAATGAACTACCACATTATCTCCAGGCTGGAAAGACAGATTACAACACATGTAAATAATAAATAGAAGCTCTTTTTTTTTTTAGATTTGTTGCAGTTTTCACCTTCAGCTTTGCTTTCCTTTCCACGTGAATTTTGACTATAACAAATGTTGATGCCTGGGCCCTGAACCTTGTCATTCGCAGTCCATTTATTTCCTTTGAGGGAAGCAGCAAGTCCACTGACATTCAATCACATTATTTTAGCACAATGATTCGCTGCCTCCACCTGTGACCTGAACCACACATAACACAGTGCATGACAAGTGCTGTGTAAATCAAACCACCAGAACACATATACAAGGATTCCTAACTGAATCTCATGGTGAGACCCGGACCAGCAACACAGATGATCACACGCACATCAATAAACAAAGCAGGCAGTGGTGAACATCCAGGATCGCACTTCTACAATATTTTAATTCAATTTCTCCCTAGCCACCTGCAGGGTGAGGCTACACTACTTGGATGCAACTGCTGACCTGTTATTGCGGGAGTGTGATAGAGAGTAAGCTTATAGCAGCCATAACAATCTTTTGTAAGGGCATGATGGCCTGCAGGTAAGTGATTTAGAGAATATCAGGTTGATGCTCTCCAAACCCTCTGCCAGAGAGGCACGGCCAAGGCCAAGCAGTTGTACATTTTCTCAAAGTGTCAGCATTTTCCACATCGCTTACCTTAGGCTCTGCTGAAATAAATTCTCAACCAATTTTCCAAGCTGAAATTGGTCATTCCTTGTGCGTCTTTCACTCCAGGACCTCTAAAAATTGTCTGAAGGTGCCGTTTGGAGGCTTGTCTCACTGTATTTGGCGTGGCACCTGATCCATATACTCAGTAAAAAGAAATTTCTGAATCTTTCACCCAATTTAGAAGGAATTAGTTATGCTGCACAGGGCTGATTTGACAAGGTCAGTGAACAAAAAGGGAGCATATTTGATGTGTTCAGGCTCACTGCAACTGGACACCTAGCCTAGGTATGTAAATAGGTACCACTGTACACTGGAAGTCTGTTAATTTGTCTTAGTCCACGTGGACTGTTATTCAAATCCCATTTACCGTTGTATAACCTAGGATAATTTAAATGACAGATTATGACCTTGTAGTTATTATATCTTAACATGAACTGTCAAAGAAACTCCTTAAAGAAATAGGGAAGATACCGATGTAGAGAAATAGACACTACATTCATTTGAGTGAAATAATGTAGACCTTTCATTGAAAAGGATGCCTTTTGTACTGTGTATTTGACAGCATTTCAAGCTAATTGGAATTATGCTTGACGCATTCGATTTTCGAGTATAAGGTATGCACTGAGTGACAACTTAAGAGTTCAAAACTTGGGAAAAAAATTATATTACTATGTACAAAATAGCACCATTTTCCTTTCAGAACAAGTACAAGTAGTGTCCCATTATTTCAGATTTGAAAAGAGAAAATTGACGTGGTTTTTCACTGAAAGAGGCCATGCAGAGAGCATCACAGGTTAAGTGTGTGGCTGAGAATTAGCTGCTCTGGGTGTTTACAGTGCTCATCACATTTTGACATGTGTCCTTCAGTAGTTAGATCTCCACCAACACAGGTAATGATATGAAGGCCAATGGTCTCTGACTCTATATCACTCTTAACACAAATCAGACAGAAAAATCTTAGTCTTGATATTGACTGAGAAGATTGACTGCCTAGATTGTCTGCACAGTCACATGTCTAAAGGGACCATACCACTGGTTGTGCATGTTCAAACCCATTTTCTAATTTACACATGTAAGATTGACCGACCATGTATCAGAGTTGACCATTAAATGTTCCTGTGTACATTTCCTACCTACTGAGCCCATCAGGGGGTCACCTGAATTGGCTGCTCCCCTTGGCTTTATGTAGCTTTGTAGCAATTTTCAGCTCATTTATCTGTCCGGCTTACAATTTCACTGTTTTGATTCACTCTTACCGCTCTAATATCGTCATTTTCAGCTGCAGCAGGCAGCTGTTTTCAGAGAATAAGCTCTAAAAACACACTGTACACTACCTGCTCAGCATCAAACGGCAGACAGACAGTTGGCAACTAGCTGGTGAACATAGTGGCGCATTTAGTAGCTAAAGAGCCAGACATTTCCCTCAGGAGCTGGTGCAGACCAAAAACTGAGCTAAAAGAGAGTGAATATTGTACTTACATTTGCCAGGTGACAAGAAACACGACTCAAAATTTATGATAATGTTATCTAAATAAGCATATTGTTTGCCATATTATCTAAATAATATGGCAAACAAGTTCGCCATATCAACTTAAAAGGTGATGATGTCGGTGTTGTTTCTGCTGCCTCCAGGTGGCCAAAGAAGGAGAAAAGGAGTGTTTTGACAAAGCTAGATAGCTTTTATGTCACTGTGTCGGAAAACTGAACTGTTACTTGTAGGAGCCAGCAGGAACAGCCAACTAAACTTCTTGGTTGTGCATTCAATGGCTCAGCTGTAGTTAGCTTGTTTGAATGAGCTGATAATGGTCGTCGCTCATGTAAAGGTTATGCAATTTGTAGTTAATGGACTATAAGATGAAATACATGTGGTGGTCAATCTTTGCCAGTGCTGTGTCCTAAAAAGTTAAAGTTAAAATTGATATTTTTCATTGATACTGGAATAATTATCTGCTATACTATCTGCTTTAACAATGCATTTCTTAATCAATACATTTGATGCAGGTTCAGGCAGCTGCTATGGTCAGGACCATTCCATATGATTTGCAGATAGAGTTTTGTTGTTTATGCTTAGTTTCTAGCAGTTTTCTTGCTTGCTTGATGGTTTTTGCTGCTTTGACAGTATCATGGAATCTGACATCTGACTGAGAGATTCAACTTCAGCTGTCATCTGGCACCATGGTAAGTTATGATTTGTTTTTCTTTAGGTTAGCTGCTTTCCAACAGTCAACAAAAAAACCCATCTTGAGCCAAGCAGCTTTAAGGTCCCTTTATTGTGCGGTAGAAAATTTGATGCCGTAGGTGCAGGTGAAAACCCATAGTGTTTATCGACTGATATGATTGATACTGATCTGAAAGCAGTTATTTCCTCTCCACCAGGTTGTCATTTGGCTGACTGAGTGAATCCAGCCCAGGCTTTAGCCTATTCTTTTACTGCCAGACAGCTGGGTGATTAGTGCTGTGGCAGTCTGCAGTCAGCAGCTCAGTGCTGTTGCCTGATAAAGGGGTCAGGCTCAGCCACACACCCACCGCCCACCTACCCTGCCACTTAGTCTGTTTCTTGTTGGCCTGCTCACAGTGAACATCTCCAGGTCACTGTCCCACCTTCCTGCCACACCAGCTCTTCTTCCAAAGCCTGACTCTCCGTGAAGCAGATTGCCTTTTTGCAACTGCTCCTTGCTAAAACGCATCTCTGCACCGGTGCAAGAAAATCCACTGATTAATCTTAGTCAACATCAGAGCCAGAAAGCCAACAATGCAGTTCGCCTGTAGCCAGATTCTCTTCATTGGCTGCAGAGGGATAGGAGACCACACAGAGGAGGGCGAGAGTTATTTAATTGGATATTATATTGAACAGAAGTAGTTTAGAGCTGAAGAAGAAAATAACTTTTGTTGGTAACGGTGCAATTGCAGCAGCACAGGGAGATAAAATGGATGTGATTCTCCCATCAAAGAGCAGGTTTATTGTGTCTACAATAGTCTCCTACAAAGGATTGAGATTGGAAAAAGAGATGGGGTTTTCATCCTTTCACAAGATGATTTACTACACTGATATAGTTTCTAATCAGATTTCACTGGTGTTTTAGAAGCTTTTTAACATCAGATCCATAAAAAATCCACTTTAAAGTGAAATTCGCAGGCAGATGTAGCTAAAAGTCCCAGCATTAACAGATTTGCTGCCTTGAAAATTCACTGTGGCTTGATCCTGGTAAGATTTTTGTGTGGGAAATGCTGCAGTGCAAATGTAAGATGAAGGAATCAGAGGTATGTCTACTGCTGCGTGGTATTTATTGGAATCTGAGCAGTTTAGTGAAACTCTCTCTGCATTAAATTATAGTTTTCAAGTCAAAAAACAAAAAGAGCTAACATGGAGCACAGATAAAAACAACTGAGTCCCATTTAAAAATGATTTCTGAGTGTGGAATTCGTAACATAAAGGGCCCCCAAACAGCTCAGAAGTTCAGAATTATGTGACCCTCCTAAAGGCAACGTTTTTATTCTGTTCTCACTCATTATTATGTGCAGGGGAAGTTCAACGCAGCGTAGCAACATTTAGAAAATGAGTAATTATAGCATCCACAGAGAATGTGCAGCAGTCATTGCAGCTCACCTTGAAGGCTCCTGGAGGGTCAGCAGTAGGATGCTTTTAATCTGTTAGTCCTCACATCCTCGTCGCCACGACCTTGCAGACACACCATGAATTTCATTACATGCTTCTTACCTTTGACACGACAATGACAGTTGCTGTTAGTTCCCCAAAGAAGTTTTCTTTAGGCATCACTCACAAGCTGGAAAATCCATCACGTTACAGGCCCATTTACCAAAAGAAAAATATTACTTTCAGTTCTGCTTTCTGATTCAAGTCTCAGTCAGAATTCAGTCGGATGTAATTCCATTCAGAATTCATTTTGTTGTTTCATTTTCAATCATACACACACCTACACACACACACACACACACACACACACACACACCCCACCTCAGTTCCATTAGTTTGGCTGATTTTTCAGAATGCATTGCTAAGCATTATCTGAGACTGACTCATGGTTGTTGCTAATTGATGCTGCAGTCAGTTCATTATTTTAGTCTCCCATGGCCGCTCAGATATCTGATTCATACACACACCCTGCATTTAATCAGTCACACAGCCATGGAACCCAACATAAGAGGCTTTGACGAGGGTCTAAAGCCATGAAATCATGCATATATAGGCTATCAATAATGTGTAAGGTGTGTTAAAATGCTAAGTCATTATTTTTTCCTCAATTAAAATAGACTTTGATAGATTTTGTTTTTCTGACTTACTATTTACCAATTAAAATGCATTACTTTATGATTATTGTTAAGTTCTGCATCAGAGATTCAATTAAATTAAAGAGTCAAAGATGCAATAAAATTTGCATGTCAGATTTAATTGTTTTATGTCCCAAAGAGTCACCAAATTATTATTATTTTTGTACGAATGTATGACGTTTGAATAGTCAATAGTTTGCCCACAGAATCAACAGCTGGGCCTCTTTTATCAATCTACAGTTGTGCTCCTTTTGCTGCTGTGAAGGGGGATTTCAAGAATCAAAAGTGTCTGATTGAGCCACAATAGATGTGGTGCTCTTTTCCTCAATAGACTGATAGATCAGGACCGGTATATTGTTGTAGGATAGCATTGCTACTGTGCACACATGGTTTGCACTGCTGGATCCTCCCTCCTCAATAACCAGATATTATCCAATTTCAGCTTTTACTAGCTAACATAAAAATGGAGTACCAAGGTGATTATTCAGAATTATGATGGTAGTGGTGATAAACATTGGCCTGCTACAGCAGCCATTACAGAGCTATAAATGAGGGAAATCCCTCTGCTGGTGGGATCACACCAAACATATGCAAAACAACCATTATTTAGTCCTTGTGTTGATAGTTTACTCAGAACATGTATCAGCTATCTAAGGGACATCTAGAATTACCTTTCAATGGCAGACAGACCTCATATAAACTCATTATTCTCCCACAAATTATGCATTAAAATGCCATGATCAACACGTAACAGACCTTATGCCACTGGCAAAAATTCACTCAAGCAACAGAGACTGTATGCCTCTGATAAAAAGCAGACAAAAAGAAAGACAATTAGGACGTGAAAAAGAAATTACCAACCTCATTGATGGGCCTGAATAGAGTCCCAGAGGAGGAAGAGGTAAAATGTAACGCTTCAACAAAAGGAATTAACACAGATCCCTTCATTACTTTGAGTATAATGACCCTCAACCTCCCCCACCCACACTCCATCCATACGACCCAGCAAGAAAAAGAATTTACAGTGGTTTAGTGGCAAAGTATATTCTTCAAATACATCACTGCTCTCTCCAGACATTGTCGGCTGAAGAGTACTGAGCTCAGGTGTCATTGTTGTTAATTAATCCTTTGACATTTTGTTTTTTACTGCGTGGAGCCGGCTGCACCTTGCTTTTCATAGGTCCAGACTCAGCCTAGTTATAACGCAACTGTTTACTGAGTGCAGTGTTACGTATTACTAAAATAAAATGGGTTGCATCACACATACTAGTTCTTAGATTGAGATTTATTGTTACTAAATATAACAGGCAGTGAGGTGCATAGCTAACAGAACTAACAAACTGACAAAACTAACGTTAACATGCTAATGAACCGTTAAGGCTGAAGTTTAAAAGAGGCAATATGGTTCCACATATATGACCTTCAAAATGATGTTTGTTAATGATGTAAACTGGGAAGATTTTAAAATTCCTTTCACAATACAACACAATATTCCTCAAATTATAAAGTGCTATGCTAATACCACCAGCCTATGTGACTACATAGCGTCAGTTAGGTTAGCATAATCGTATATTTGCCACTCATTTTAAACTATGAATGATACTAACTTTAAAACATCAATTTTTCCATGTCCAGTATGTATAAAAAAAGTTAAACTTACATTTACAAAGGAGTGGTAGTTCATTTTAATTTATTGGCCGGCCCTCCAAAATGGCTGTTTCTGCCAGTTACGTCACAGCTCATGATGCTACAGTGACCTTCTATTGACACATAGTTGATTGCTTTTGATTGGACGGCGCTACAGTAGGCTACATATGTTTCCTATAGCAACCGATTTACACTTTACTTTATATAGTTTTTACTAGCTTAGACATTTCTTAAGTTAGTTTAATGGTGCAACCTGATTTAGTAAATCACTAATTTGACATTAGCTAGTAGCTACTAAGAATTTAAAAAGGACTTTACACTTGGTAATGGATTTACGAATAGCTGGTGCAACCAACTCTGGACTCAGTGACCTCAGTGTCCAAATAATAAATCTACAATCAGCCTTATCCCAGAGGTAAAGACTGTATCCCAATAAGCACTTTAAAAATGTTCTTACAGTATTACTTCATTTTTAATAAAGCCCTGGAATCCAAGTTCAAGTCCATAATTTGCTCTTGGCTGCCTTTGCCCTTCAATATTGAAACAACACAGAGTTTACTTTTTGCAGACACACCAAGTACCATATTGATCACCTTAAAGGCAAATATTAGGGAGACATGAAGCAAAGTTTCTCATTACAGCGTTCGGTTCGTTGAATGTAATTACCACGGACACTTGAAAAGTTATGGAGCAATTAAGCCAAGTTGCATAATATGAGCTCAATTATCACACAGCATGGATAGGTATCCATGTAGAGTGACAGTGAAAATGATTCCACTGCTGTAACATTGGTCACGTTCCGAACAAGCCCTGCCGATGAGTAATTAGTGAATGAGTGAGCTTAAGGAGCAGAGGTGAGAGCTTCAAATGTTATTCATGTCTTCTCATACTAATGATGTAGGAGTTCATTTCAATAATAAAGAGATGTTGTATGTTCCTGAATCATGCTCCAGTTACGGAGGAGGAGATTTAAAATGTGAATAGAAAGCTAAGACAGAACGGCGTTCAAGCCAATCAAACATTTGAACTGCTTGTATAAACATTTGATCTGTAAAAGTAGAAGTGAGTGATGTGTGGGTGGAAAGGCTTCTTTCTTCAGTTTATTTTCTGTCACTGAAATCAAAATACAAAGATGACACAAAGTATAAACTGTCATTGATTTCATGATAAAGCATGTCTTCTTATTCAACTAACAGGGAAATAAAATAAGTCAATATATTCTGGAGAATATCCTGCCTCTAACAAGATTTATCTGAGTTTACCTGAGGATAATTTCAAAGCTGGGTCTTTTCTTTTTTTTTTCTTTTGTGATAAGCCAGCCAACATAACAGGCTGCAGTGTGTCTCTGTCATAATCCTCTCATACTAACCTGTTTCTCTCTTGCCGAGTCAGCAAAAGCTCAAAATCTCCAATGATAACCTGTTATAGCCTCGACCAAAGTCCTGCAGTGCTGGATGGGTTTGTGCACAATGACGCTCGTTGATGATTCTTTAAAATTTTAGTGACACCCAGAAAAAGGGATTTTGGGGTCCTTGAGGGCATTCTTGTTGCTGTCAATAACTGTTTCTCTTGTGGAGTTAGTTCACATGTACAACATCATGTGAACACATGATTATATCCTGGTTAAAAACTTGATTTCAGCTTTTGCACTCTTGCATGTCTGAAATACTTCAAATACTTTCCCTAATGAAGTACTCAGAGACCGGGCACATCTTTATTTTAGGCTCGGCTCTAATGATGGAAGGAGGATGTGGAGATAGAGAGAGGGATAGAGAGAGAGCAAGGTAGAGGACTGGAGTGCCCTCGTGGTCCCAGACACAGATGGACAAGATGAGAGGGGAACACAAGCACAGCTGAGGCCTCCACAGCGTGGAGTATTAAAGGACCAGGAATCAGTGAGCCCGGCTCTGCACTGATGACACTGGCTTTACTGCCACTCAGTCATTCTCTCACCAGCCTCCAGGAACCCTGGGGACGTGACTCGCCGAGCACAGTTGCATCTAGATTAAAGGCACTTTTCCCTTCTAAGATCAAAAGTGTGCTAGGCTACGCCAAGAGTGTCTCCAGTGGAGTTCTGATGGTACAATTTCATAAGTACACAAATGCCCAAAGCCATTAGCAATGGGGAAATGAAACTCAACTCAAAGGATATCAAAATGATGTGCATGTTCTATTTAAGCTGAGTTTATGAAGTATGTCCTCCATCTGTTTGGGTAGAAATGTTTTGGCTGGATTTACCCAAAGTTTGAGTTATCAACTTTGATATTTTGCTGCTCCAAATTACCTTAATCATTAGAAGCTTTACGTCAAGAGCTTTTCATAAAGAGTGTAGTTTATGACAGATGGATTGGTTAGAACTATTATGACTGCCATCCTTTATGAAATCCCTGAAGCCTCATGCATAGAAATCGTGTTTGTCACAACATTAGACAGGGACAATGACTTTAATCCTTTAATGAGAAAACTAAGAATAAACGTATCCATTCAGGCATGAACTCTTGTTTGTCCGACGTGCACTCTGCTTGTTATATGCTGTGTTGGATGAGTGTGTCTGCTAAATGTCTAGAATGGAAAATGTAAAAATTGTAAAATGTTATCTCTCGGGCTTCACAGTCCTGGTGAGATGAAGCACAAAGCATAACCTACCTGAATTCTACATAGTACATAAAGGCTAGTAATTTTCCTCCGGGGCTTCAGCCGGGAGGAAAAGAAAGCACACAATAGCATCATCCACTTCTGATCCATTTTGTGAGGGTAGAAGAATGAGAAAAGAAAATGAACACATTGCCTCAACCTCAGCCTCAACAATTTCAGGGAATGGAAAAAGAAATAGAGAAACATCTTAACAACAGTGAAATTCTGAAAGTCCAGTGCTGTGGGTTTGTGTGAACCTTTGTGCAATGCTAATGGTATGTGAACTAGGAAGTAGACTATATGCTGCAAAATATGAGATTCTGTGAAGATTATTATGATTTGAGGATTAATTGACATTATTTGAACATATAGTGCTCCAGAATAGTTTTTACATCCAAAAGAGTCCATCAAGTAAAGAGAATAATCAGGAAGGAAAAGCCAGAACTGAGCATAGGACACAACTCTAATCCTTTTTACCTTCCCCTTATCATCTTCCTCTCCTGTCATAGAGGGAACTTTCAGGTAAGTAGTTTCAGGTAGGTAACACAGAACAAAGTAACTCCACAGACCAGAGCTGGTTTCCAAGGTAACAGCGAATGGGCCCCCTTTGGATCGAAAGGCTAATTTTCACACCTGTACCCTCACCGAGACTGAGAGCTATGTATATTTCAACATGCTTTATGACTGCTGGCCTGAAGCGATTGGCGACGACAGAGGTGACCACAACGGGGCTGAAATACCAGAACAACACAGCGGCACCTCATTAGTAGTATCACACTGATACGGATGCTGGGTTTTTCTTTCTGTGGTGCAGTCATCACTGCCATCTCGCTGTGTGTTATGTCATCCTGTTCTTGTGCTTTTCTCTTACTCACTATGATCCTCAGTGTGGCTGGGGTTGTTTTTTTTTGTGTGTGTCCCTAACCTCCTCCTTTTTCCTCCTGCCCATCTGCCATTGCAATCTCTGATTCAAACTGTCCTCAGGTGGCTCTTTTCATCCCTGTCAGTCTATCAGTTTGTCAAGCCTGAGTGCCCTCCCAATCTCTCTCTATATAATTAGTACACTGTCCTGCAGATAGAGAGGATTTATCTGACACCAGCTGTTTCAAAGTTGACCAAATTTAAGGTGAAGATCTAATTGATTTAATTGGCCACTGATTCGACCCATCAGAATTAGAATTTTCATTCTTTATAATATTAAATATCCATGATTACATAAGCAACAATCAAAGTTAAAGTTCAAAATCCATCCTCAGGTATTATTTATTAAGCGCTAAACACTTCATAGTAGTACATTTTCGTGATTATACTTACATACTATTACTTAAGTAACATTTTCAATGCAGGACTTTTACTTGTTATGGAGTATTATTTATTGTTATTAAAGGATCTGAATACTTCCTCCAGCACTCATAACTAGAAGCTGATTGAGAAAATACGTTTTCAGGGCCTTTTATTTTTAAAGAGTTTAGCCAAAAGTTCTGACATTTCAAGACGTTTTAAAATGAACTTTGGTTGAGTCCCTGTCCTCCTCGGGCCAGTAGACAAACAGTGTAATGGCATCACAGCCGTTGTAATTTGTGTGCATTCTAATGACTGTTGCCCCGAGCTATTTGCACAGTTTCCCAGCAAGCCCTGTGAAGGTCAGCATGGCATCACAGCAGACGTTAAAGACAGACTCAATTGCTCGGACAATTGACAGTTGACACACACGCACACGGACACGCACACACACACACACACACACACACAAAACTGATATAAGCAGACTGCATTCATGCCTTGCGTATTTAGGCACAGATGATGCAGCTGCTTTGAGACACACAACACACACACACACACACACACACACACACACACACACAGACACAGACACACACACTGCATGCACTGCCTGTCATGAAAATGATTGTATATATCTTTCCGATATGACAGGGAGTTTAGTGCATTTTTCCCTCAGGCAAATGAAATGTGTTATATGTATCAGAAAGTATTTAAAGGTCCTTTATATTTCTCTGACATGTTGGTAACAAGCTTTTACTGTAACAGCGTGAAGCATATTTGTTGTCTTGTTGGCTTTTATTTCATTTATTATGTATTTATTTTTGTTTACCTAATTAGTAAGTTTGAGTGAATTTTCCTGCAAGAGCTAGCACATGACTTGTCTAAAAACTCCTGACTATGATCATTTTTGAAATCATTTTTCTGACCATTTTTCTGATTTACACTTTATAGTTACTATAGATCATGTATTTATTGTATATCTGTAGATTTCGTACCTATTTTGTAAAAATATTAAAATCATCAATAATTCACTTTGAGTAAAACAAACATTTCATGCCAAGAAAATAAATGTAGGGCCTTTTTATTGTTTTGGATCTTTATACTTTAGACCCAAAGTTTATATCAGAGTTAAGAATCTAAAGTGACAGGATACATACATGGTGAAACTCTCAAACAAGAGAAACTATGATGCAACACAGGCAGGACCAGTTCATGGTTATGACTTTATTGCAAGATGAGTTAAAATACAGTTAAAATCTAAATCCATCCTGCTAGTCACTGCACGTTACTTGCCGTGATCAAGCTTCTTATTCATTCTGTGGACAGGTTTCGGTCTGTAGAGGCATTATAAACAGCTGCTTGCTATGAAAGGTTTTGATGAATCCTACAATCAACTCCCTTTCATGTTTAACACCTTTCCAACCACTGTGAGATTAGAATTCTTCTCAGCTCCCCTCAGTTAATCATTGAATCTGGTTGGACCTGAAAGTGTGACAAAAGGACTGTTTTGAACATTTTGTGAAATGTATCCCACCTGTTATAACATCCGTACTTATTTTTTCTATTTGAAATGGTCTTTATAGCTAAATTGTCATTTAATGGCTGTGATGCAATCCCTCACAAACCTTGAATGCTGTTTTACAGAAATAGAACTTTGGGAATTAATCTAGACACTTACACTGCACACAGCCAAGAATTAAGGAAATACAGTATACATCATCAAGATCTTCACTGCAGACATATATAAGCAGCTCTGTGATTTTCTAACTGTAGCTATAAGTCACCACATGAATTAAATATATATTTTTCAGCAATTCTCTTACAACATTGTATTTCTTCCATAGGGAAAAAGTTCTAAAGTCAATATAGGCTCACTCCTCACTCCTTTCATACCCCCCAGCACTTAAACACTTGTCAGTTCAAACTCGTAGTCAGTAGATTATCACAAAGAACAAACTGAAAACTTTAGTCTTGGCCGTTACAAACTTTGCACACTTTTCTGTTAGCATGAAATGGCAATGTTTAAAAATAAAGAAACATTGTGATTTGGTGCAACAAATATGTACCTGGTACAGCAAACAAGCGTGACATTAGGTGACCCTTGCTTGCATTTAAATCCGGGATGAATCATAGATGGTTCCACATCTGCCTTGAATGGTTTCAAACGGAACACAGCACAGTATTATAAAGGGTGTAAAATCTGACACCACACAGACACTCAAATGTTGACCAGGAGGTCTTGCTCACAATAGCTTGCTTTCTTCTAATGTGCACTCTTCTTTCACACAGAGATTTAATAACCAATGTCAGATAATGGCTGCTTTTATGTTTAAAAAGCAGTGTTTGTTGGAAGAGAAACCATGCAGAATAAAGCATTTGGGAAAGGTATGTATATGATACAGGGTGCTGAGCAGACATGGCTGTGTACCAGGTGCATTTACTTATGCAGGGATTGTAATTGCAATGGGTTTTGGAGACAGGGTAGAGAATACAGCAATCTAAGCAGGTGAATTGGCAGCTTTGCCATGGCTGTGCTGAGCAGACTGCTAAATAAGGTTTTCTGTTGTCCAGAGAAAAAGCCGTGACCGTGGCAAGGGGAGAGAGAGAGAGAGAGAGAGAGAGAGAGAGAGAGACGGGACAACGGATACCGAGGAGGAGCAAGGGCAACAGGGAGGGAGAGAATGAGCAAGAAAGATAGAGAGACAGGGAGGTAGGGAGGGAGAGAGACCGAGGGAAAATAGACAGCGAGCATGGAGGAGTGAGGACAATGGAGGGTAAGGGAGGGTAAGGGAGGGAGAGAGTGTGAGACGAACACCTTAGAAAATCAAGCAGCCAGTCTATTCCCCAGAGAGGCAGCAAGGCTGGCTGTGGCTGACTGATCCAGTGCTGTGCTGCACTGTGTGAAAGGGGCCAATAACAGGCTGAGTAATGGGATTGTGCCACTGCAGATTGTGTGTGAACAGGTTGGGTCCTTGGGTGTTCCCACACGTCAGGGAAGCACTGGCCTGAATAAGACTGGACTGAACAAGAACCAAGCCTGCCTGTGGTGCTCAACATCTATAGGCTCACTATTTGAGTTTTAAAGGATAATGCTGGGGTTATTCTATATTTTTCTTACCATCAACAAATCCCATGAAAAGGCCAAAACCAACAATGAACAGATTCAGTATTACATGTCAAACCAAAGTCTGATATAGGTTATTCCTCTGTGCCATAGGGCTCCATTCTTGTCAAAAAACTAAAAACTAAAAACACATAAATGAGCCACTTTGTTGCACTGGATGTGACATGTTCCTTCATTACGATAAATACGGGCACTGCAATTTGTTTCAAGTGAATTACACATAAACCGTTATGGCGCAAATAATCAGACCCAAAGTGTATTTATCCATGGCTGAAAATAGTCCCCATCAAATGTACCGTTTGCTCTTACATGTTAGCTAAAAACGACAGTGTCCAGCTATTAGGTAATAACGATTTTTCAATGAAAGAGAACCCATATTTTGTTCTTTCATATTAATTCAAGCACAACACATGTAGCCTAATCCAAAACTATGTTGTATAATTGATGTTCCATTCTTTTGTGGTGCCTCCATTGTTGCTAAGCTAAGCTGAGCTAAGCTAAGCTAACAGCTGACTTTTTTACCTACTCCAAGATTTTTTCCTCTTGGTATTGAATCCAAAATGCTTCTCTAACAGAATTAATGGTTACACTCTATTTTACCATTACCATAGTTTATTTCATTTATCGTTAGTCACTGCTATATTTCATTGTTGATAATGTATTGTATTAATTTTCACACTGGGACTCATCTGTCTGCTCTATTCTGTCCCTGTGGTAGGCAGATCTGTAATAAGGTCAATTAATATGTCAGTAAGTTCATTTTTGTTGGTAAAAATGTGTTTTATGCATGTTGTATGACTAAAAGGGCTTATAATTACCATAGCTCTTGGCTATCTTTGTTGTAGAGTTATTTGTTGAGCACACCATGACATTGGTGATTTTGCAAGCTTGATTGTTGTCATGACTCATGTAGCTTCAGAAGAAATCTCTGTGGTGCAGCTTGCTAACCAGCAGTTAGCTAAATAATTTCTTATTAATTTTAGTGTTTTGGTTGCTTGTTATGAAGCTGGCTGTGAGAGACCTAATATCATTTTGTTGTTAGCAGAAATACATTTTCCAGTGTGGGCCTCATTAATTACACAACACGAGAGAGTACACAACTGCTACAGTTCCACACATTACTTCTCAGACGGTTTGGTGTCATAATTATCCATTTTGAGGGCAACTCACAATGGACATCTGATTTGAAATTATTCTGTCACACATAAAGTGACTTTTGAAATCGAACAAATCACTACAGATCTTTTTTTATTCGATGTAATTGTGCATTAAATGGATGTTAAAATCTCAGGTCTTATCTGTCTCTGTGTATGTCAGCCTGTCTTAAGGGATAAGATCATCTTCTGAAGTGAGTCAATGGGCTCCATATTGATGTGTGGTTTAGTTACTGTAGTTCACACAATGTCAGTCTGGATTAGAGCCTCCACTGCTCAACACCCCCTACCCCTGCTTTGAAGCCCTCTTGCTCCACATCCTGCTGGTGCTTTAGCTCACATTTAGCACGTCCCATTTCATTAGTCTCACTCTGTCCCTCACCTTGTGGCTCAGCTCGAGCTGCTGCTGCCCAGCCATTTCCATTTCCTCGTTGCTTCTTTGATGTTTGTCCATCACATCAGCCGCTCTCGCTTGTGCGTGGGCATGTGTGTGAATGCATGAGTGTGTGTCAGAGTGCAGGAGTTAATTGTACTGATGCGATTCAGCTATGAGGTATGCATGTGATCAGTGAATTAATTTAATAGTTGAAGGTGTTGCTAATGCTTGGCTCAAAGCAAAGTCGAACAATGGTGGCGTAAAAACAGCGTAACAAGATGAGTGTGTTGCCAAATGTATAGCTGTGTGCCATTTCTACACCAACACAAAATGCATTCACAAGTCCAGATGATGAGTCAGAGGCAATACAAGATGATTTTTTTGGAGACATTTTAATAGTATTGATTTAAGATTATTCAAATGAACTTCCCACTTTCTGCACTTGCTGAAAGGAGAATATAATTCATTGGTGAGCCATCAAAAGCCATTATTATTGCTTGTATTTTGCCCTCATACTGGTGTAACGATCTTTCCATGAAGAAATAGTCTCTTGCTCTTTCTGCTGGTAACTGCAGAGAACTCTATAACTCCTTCAAAACACCTCCTTTTTCCACCAAATTTCAGGCCTCTGACGTCTCATTACTTTGGATTAACTAGTCACAAGTGCCACCTCTGACAGCACTGAGGGGGCTACAGATGATGGCCTGAGGGTTTATTCATACCCTGTGGCACCATGCTATTTTACCCTGCTATGGTATAGAGGGACGGAGAGGAGTGAGCGAACAGGAGAGTTTAACTGGCTGCAACTGCCTCAAACCTGATTTCAACTTGACCTTTAACTTCTTGTTTGGAATACATATGTTTTTATTCTCTTTGATTTCTTTGGTTTGAATTTAATGGCAGAGTCATTGGTACAGTTTGAATGTTGCTTTCTCTGTGTTTAACATTTCATTCTGCCAAAGTCTAGTTTGTGCTGAACTCACAGAGAATTATCACCTTACTAGCTTTTTAGCATCTTTCAGCACACTATTTTGGTTTTACAGCCTGCCAGTTTTCTGTTTTGATTCACTTTCACCGCTATCATCAGCATCATTTCAGATGCAGCAGGCGGCTGTTTTCAGAGATAAAGCTCTGATAAACCCAGCGTATGCAGACAGTTAGTCGTGAACATAATGGAGCATTTAGCAGCTTAAGAGCCAGATATTTACCCTCAGTAGTTGGTGGAGACCAAATAAGAGCGGAAAGGAGAGTGAATACTGGACTTGTATTCGCCAGGTGGCCAGAAACATGACTCTAAATAAATGTTAATTATGCTCTGCATCTGCAGGATGTGTAAGTAGACAACTGTTTGCTTACATGTTTGATGAAACAACTTAAGGGGTTAAAATGTCAAAGTTGTACATACAACTTGTTTCACTGCCCCCATGTGGCCAAAAACATTAATTCATGCAGGTTTAAAGGGGCTCTCCACTGATTTTACACATCAGGTTCAATTTACTAGACATGGGGAGAACCACACACCCTGTGAAAATACCTGTATAGTTTTAAAGTTTTGTCAAGTCTGAGAAAATTATTCAAGTGATATCACTTGAGTAATTTTAGCTTGTGCTTGGAGAACATAAAATGTTTTAATGGAAAGCCTATTTTACATTTGAGTTTGTTTCGAAGACATAAGTTGAACCATTCACAAAGGATCTAATGAAAGATGCTATTCAGTTTCATGTTGGGAAGTGTACAGGGGACATGCAGGGACTAAAGATCAGAATATATCGACCCTTGCTGAATAAATTTTGACTATTCTTTTTCAAATCTGACTCTTGTAGGTCACCCGTCTTTATGGAAGTGCAATACAACTGTAATTCACTGGAGCACTGTTTTAATTACGCGCATCACTTCACATGCAATCAGAATGAAGGCTGAAAGACTAGATAGTACATGTAGTAAAATGACATATATACATATTGTGGGACAGAACGGAGACATAATCCCAACTGTAGTGGACTGCTACAGCAAGTGTGACTCCAGCAGCCGGAGTCAGTGGTAATTAGGCTGGTAGGTGGATACATTTCATTATGCCCAGAGAAAGACGTAGCTAAGCCCTGTGTTCCCCTGTAATCCCTCCACTGAGGGATTACAGTCCACTGACTCAGCCCCAATCCGCTATACTGAAAGTCATCACTTTTCTCCATCCACAGCGGGCCAGATGGGCCAGGTGCCCCAGGCTTACTGACATTAGCCCTGTCTCTGGTGACTGAAGTCGCCTCAGCACAGAGCTGAAGTTTCCTCCTCTCAGGTTGAATAGGGCTGGGGGGAGCGCCGTTTAGTTCCCCTTGTTTAAAGATAAGATAAGGCTAACGACTGTAATAGCTCCTCAGGGAAATAGATACTCAGGATAATAGAGATCCACTGTTCCTATCAGTCCAGGTATATTGGACAGAGGAAAGGCTTTTGGCTGAGGAAAAAAGCACTGATGAGCTCTGCTTTGCATTATAAGTCACTCTAATAACTGTGGTATATCACCAGATATCCAACTTATTAAGGAAATATCACTCCCCCTTTTGATTTTTGTTCCTTACCATCATTCATCACTCTTTGTTCATTTAAGTTTTGCTCGTCAAAGGAAAAAATGAAACAGAAAATAAAATTTCAAGACAGATGATGAAACTTCAGAGTGGTTTTGAGGGGGTGTGTAAGTGTTTTTTCACTTCATCTTTTTCAGTCCAAAACTTCTATGGTCCTTTTGTTCTTTCCCTTCATGAATCTTTCATGGAGAACAAGGTTCATTTCGCAAAGTCAAACTCTTCCCAACAGTTTTGTGCAGAGACTCTCAGGGACACAAGTTAAAACTCAAGACAAAAGCAAATCCAAGTGAATCGGGGGGCATCATGCCCCTGGGAGAGATTTTGCTTTTTAAAGGTAATTTGAAGCACTTGTTTCAGGTGAGTTTTGACTGAAGAACACTGATCGTCAGCCCCCTGACTTCATTACAGTTTAAAGGCACCACAAGACTCCTGTGGAGTCAGACGAGGCTCTTGTGGTCGTGTTTTAACATAACACAATTAGAAGTCACCACTCACGCTCTGCATGTTATGTTGTTCTAAGGGGCACCCACACCCAAGGCAATATCCAGTCAGAATAATGTTTTCCACACTATTATATCAGATGTTGCAAAGAAAGACAAAACAGAAAATGATCATTCAGTGAGAGGGCTATTGTAGCAATTTTAGGTTTCCCTTCAATTACAAAACACACACACATCACCAGTAATCTGAACTTGATTACAATAATTTTCATTGTGGTCACATCTGTAAACAGCAGCCGATTCCATAGGTTTGAGCATTACAGGGAAATTAAAGCATAGCAGCGTTTTTTTGGTTTTTGCATTTTTGATTAGGCCCTGTCCTTGTCTTCTTTTGTTTTAAATGACTGGACTTCTTTTTTTCAAAATGTTAGCTGTGGGCAAGAGCGATTATCCCCCACACCTTTTACTTTGTGCAGTCAAAGCCTGTGCGGCACCCTGAAGCTTTAGTACACCACCAAACAATTTAAATTTGGGCACTAAGATAATTTGATCTGGGTTTGTACCACAAAAGATCATTGTTGCACACTGACTTTGACCTTAGAAGGGGCAAATTATTAAGAAAAGGTGGTATTATTTTGCATTCATTTGATGTCACAGCTGCAGTCTTACATACTTTAGTAATAGGCGTTTAATTTAATTTAATGCAGTTGGGGATACAAAGTAGTGCAACTAAAAATTGTATCTATCTATGTATCTATATGTCTGCATGTACAGCACATTCAGAACGTACACAGCAGGTTCAAGCTAAGACCTGTTGACATTGTTTGACTGTCAAATTTAGAGCATCTCTCTCTGCTCCCTTAGCTTGCCGTCTTCCTGTCTCTCCATCATCTCTGGAGAATTGTTGTGTTATTCCTTGAATCTCTGTCTGATTTTGAGATGAAGCAGTAGCAGGAAGATCTCAAACCCGTCCTCCATCTTTTTATAGCTTCTGCTACTGTAGCTCTGTGTCTGTATCTTTTTTTTTCCATTTTTTTTTACTTTGCATGATGCTTACAAAGTAGGTTTTGTTCACTTCAAGCTGTTGAAAAGAAGTAGCCTTTCAGAGTGTTGCCAGAGGCAACAAGTGGCATCATGGGACATACTTTGTATGAATGGTTTTGAACATTCA
The DNA here is from genome assembly GCA_002120245.1 of Maccullochella peelii. Lineage (NCBI taxonomy): Eukaryota > Metazoa > Chordata > Actinopteri > Centrarchiformes > Percichthyidae > Maccullochella > Maccullochella peelii. The sequence continues at coordinate 11,191 of LKNJ01005088.1, read as the reverse complement.
CATCAACATCCATCATTGTGTGTTCTCTGCTTTCTCACCTTAGCTTCTGCACAAATTGGTAAGCCTCTCTCAACATAAACTTGGCCAAGTGAAAAGAGCAGAAGTGGTGCCTCTCGGCCCTGTTGGATAAACACTCACTGGAGCACATTAACCTCCACTTTCTTTTTTAAATATTTCATTCAATTTTTGCATAATATAAAAGGTTAGAATCCAAGTCTAAACAGCAATCACACTTGAGATGAGAGTGCTGTGCATGTTTGTCCATGTGTGTGCACGTGTGTGTGTGTGCATGCGTCAATGCATCTGCATGTGTAAGTGTGTGTGTGTGTGTGTGTGTGTGTGTGTGTGTGTGTGTGTGTTCCAAACAACAACAAATCTGGGTTACTGTTTTCCCAACCTGCGTATTTAGGATGCTCACTGTGGAGCTAATGTCAGCACTGTGTGTCGCTTTCTTTCTGGCATTTTGTGTCTGTATTTAATGTCCTGGCATACAATGTGACTGTAAAATGTCCTAAATCACTGCTAGGCCAATGACAAATAAATACTAAGAATGAGTCATAAGAAAACTGGGCTGTTGTTCCTTCGATATGACACCCAGCTCCTCCTGAAGAATTCACTTCGCTTGCATTTGTACAGAAAAAGGGTAACTCAGGTGAAGCATGCCTCTCTTTGGTTACTCTCCTTTCTTCTTCGTTTCAAATTGGCACTGTGTAGCACTGTACCACTAGGGACACTGCAATACAAGCTGGGACTGGCAAATAAGAGCATGAACTCCTGGCTGAGCACAATTTCAAGACAAGTAGGCAGCAACATATAGGCCAAGCTGTGGCAGTGTAATCCATGACTTGTAATTATGTGTTGCTGTCAGTTTTCCCTTCCAAATCAATAAATCAAACAATCCTTTGATTTTAAGTTTTGAATTTTTATTTTGCATCCTTCATGGTGAGCACATGTATAATATTTTAACTTTGATAAAACATTACCATAGTAACTTTGAGTGATAAGTATAATTTCCATAAACAAACACGACCATAACTGAGAAGATTGGCAGGCTCTATTGATGGCTCAAAGCTGGAAATAGTCACGCTGCATACTCAATCAATCCTTTCACCTCCTCCTTTTGATTTTCTTTTCTTTTGGAAACCTCAACAATTCTGCAAAACTCTGCTCTGTAACCTGCTCTTACAACACATAAAAAACAAATACCACACTTCTCCCCCTTACACTTCAGTCTGCGCAGCCTGACGAAAGTGAGCAACAAAAATCTGTAGAATTGCTCAAATTCATCCAAACTGCAAATTCAGCTACCATCGCACACACTGCCACTGCCACTTGCAGCTGCTTGTCCACAAAACGTGCCCTAACTGTGGTTCATATGAATTTCTGTCCTTGAAGCTTCTTTTATTTCACTTATTTACACTCACACACATATATTGGCTGCATGTTTTCAGATTTTTCCATTTCATAGTGAATTGTCATTTTAAAAAAAATGACAATTCAGCCTGTCTACTACGGTTGCACTCCACCAAAGTTAATCGTCAGTTGTTATTTGTCTGGTCATCAGTGGCAACAAGGGCTACCTAAATCTTACCATCAGGTACCATTCAAAAAATACTGCAGTATCATTCTGAGTGACACCATTATTTGAGTCTGCTCCCACTATAGCCTGTGACTAGCTTGGTTTAATCTTAAATGTAATGACTATGACATGTCTTTGGAGCACCAGCTAATCGCTTTTCACTAATGTGGAGCAATGCAGAAAAAATGGCTCTTATTGCTTTATCATTATAATGCTTTCCTATAATGTACAGGACATTATTGAACCTTGGAGCAAAATGAATTACATGACAAATCTCTCCTTTCTCTTATTACATTCTAAAATGAAGACTACACAAGAAAAGAGAAAGTTTTCTCTACCATTCATCAGAATCAGCCTGGGCCTGGGTTGCACAAACTTTTGACTATGAAATGCTTGATAAAAGGCTCTAAGTGGGACTGGCTTTGACTGATTGCATATGCACGACCAGTAATGGTGAATTTACTTGGGCCACAGGGGAGTAGTGCTCCCTGTCTGTGTAACGCTTTGATCACCACAAGACACCAGCAGCACTGGGCTTCTTCCCTACCTTTCACTCACCCTGTGCCACAGGAATATATTAGCATATTATGCTTTTAAAGAGCTATCGCCTGTAATCGCATGGCTCTGGGTTAACAATGTCTTTAAACAAGTTTGTTTTTCTCTGGTTGTGTGGAAATATTGCTTGTTGGATGAAAGATTTGTCAGCTGGCACTGTTGCTCTTAATTCTGTAATAACTTACTGTCATCAGAGCATTGTCGTGATATGACACAGCACGCAGGAGCTTAGTAAATAATAAAGACATTGTGCCATTTGGCAGACCTTTTGTTACTTTTCATAACACTTCTTGCCGCACAGCTGGGCTGTAATTTACATGTGAACGGTTTGAGTGCACATGCCCTTAAACTCATACCCACTAACTTGACATCCATGAAGGGGGTCACAGACATTGGCAGAGATACTTTATGTATGAAAAAAAATCCATCCCAATGTTATTTTATACTCATAAATATGTGCATTTTGGAGCATAATATCTTCCTCCGAATGCCACGCCTTAAGCAGTGTCAAGTTTGATAGGTTTTGTTTTGAATGTAGAGGTGTTAGGTCGGCACGCAATGACCAGGCATTAAGTTAATATTCCTCAGGCTTTGTTTATATCAGGTCTGGTCTGGGTGTTTGAGACATTTGTGAGTTCTGAAAAATATAAAGTTGTGCCCACATTGTGGGTGCCGCACACAGCTGTTGAGAGTTTCTTGAATCGCACTGCTAATGAGTCCCTTTGCAAGAGAAAATATGTCCAAATGTCCAAAACATCAGTCATGAGATGTAGCCTTAAACACTCGAGGGATACTGACCTGATGGCATTTTCATACATGTGCTTGAAAAAGCCAGTCTGTGATGATATGATAGATTTCACAGGATTTCATCATATCCTCAAAAGTTATGCTTTTGTGCATGTGTCAAATACATTTCACAATGTTTCTCATCTCTACCACTCAGCCAGGATAATTTGACACTCAGATGCCCCAACATTGTTTGCAAGTCAATATTTCAAGCTCTTTAAGTGAGAGGAGTCAATAGCAAATTGGACGTATTCTGGGTTTTATTAAATGCTTTAGTTCAGTGATGACACTATCCCTGCTGTGAGACCATCATGCTCGCACCGAGGAGACCACAAAAATATTCATTGCCACACAGCTCGCTGCGTTTGCACTTGAGGACATTGCTGAATCATGCAATTATGATTTGGATGAGGAAAGTCGATAACTGCCTCATACTTGGGCAGAGATGGCTAAGGTCACACCTGTAATCATGTGGGAGCAGCACAGTCCATTGACACAATGATGAGACTCCACAGACAGTCGGGCAGGATTGAGATAGGGGCTGATTGCTCCTTATTGGAAGATGGAGTCGGGCTGTCATGAATGGTGCTGTCACACAGATGGAGTTATGCACCAGTAGTCCCATGTTTGCTCAGGTCAGGGCCTGACACCCTGCCAGCAGGGCATGTCTTGGTGGGTCAGATGTATAAGAGCCATCGTAAACAGTGCACCAACTGAACAGAATGGCATGAATATGGTATTTTATGGTAGCTTGCCACCTTTGAAAAAGGAACGCTTTATAAAGAATTTATGAATTGTAACTTATGGCTTCATTAATGGTTAATAAATATTTACATTTACATTTTTACATATTGACAGTGTTGACCTCTGAGGAAATGGAGAGCCAACGACTCCACAATGGAGGAAGCTGTTACACTATCCACTTTTATCTTATCGTCTTCTGTCAGAGTACAAACTGCTCTACAAAAGATGAGACTGGAGTTGGTGGTACAAACACATCTTTTTAATAAACTGTGTGAGCTGTCTAATTAGCAACTGAGCATACGAGCTTACTAACTGACAGTTAGCAAGCATTTAGCAAGCTTGTTAGCTTGGAAAGATTTTTCCCTCTTAAATAAAACTTTTTATTGAATAAAATGATGTACAATCCCAAAAACACAATGCCAGAGAGGAGAGTAAAAGGAACAATACAGAGAAAATAAGAAGAGGCTCTAGGAGCTATTGTGATTGACTAGTCCTGAAATGTTCCTGGCTGGCAAGTGTGTTAGCGGTTAGCTCGTCAACTACAGTAGTTCACCAACTAGCCCTGTGAGTTGTCTCTACATGACCAAGCTTCTAGAACCAAATATTTCACTGTTACATGGTTTAATGTCATTTTGTCACTGTTTGGTGTGACCGGGCCACAATGCAGGAGTTCTCAAAACACATAACACCAATAACTGTAATTGCAATCAACTGCTGTTCAGCTGGGTGTCAAAATGTTTTGAAAGGGGTCATAATTCCAAAACCTAATTTTATTCAGTTAATATACAACGAGCAGAAAACAGCATACTTCACCTTTAGAAAAGCTTTGTGTTTACATGTACCTAGCATCACACTGATTGCTACATCCAGAATCTCGCTACAATGTAAATGTACGGTGGCCCTGAAGGTCACACACCTCTGAAACACAACATTTCTTCAACATTAGACAAAACACAACAACATTTCAGATTACGGAAAGGGAGGGACAACACTTCTTGTTTGTGATTGGACCGAACCCAAGTCAATTCAGAGTTTATTCAATGGATGTGTTAAAGGGGGGCGGTGCTAGATTGGATCAACCGGAGGGACGCTCTAAACTCTACACTGCTGTGATTGGTTGTTTCGCTGTCAGGCAACAGATGACACTCTGGGCATGTTTAGGGCCAGTTCAGACCAAAGATTCGCGAAGAGACAAAAAACGCTTTAGAACATTGCAGGGGAAAGTTGGTGTGAACTGGCTTGTCTCAGTTTGACTCAAGCCGGCTGATGGCGCCGGCTGCAACTCAGTTTGTCAAGTCACCAGTGGCTGGTTTTAGAATGTAAGGCACGCAAGTAGTAGTAGAAGACGTCACTTGGTTTGTGGTTGTAAATAGAACTTTCGGCCCTAATTCCATTTCCTCCCATTATAGCAATCCTCACACAGAAGGGAAATGACAGGGAAGTGAAGGGACAGATCACACCACTGCAACTTTTCCATGCCACGTTCTGTTTCTCCGACTGATCCAATCTAGCACCGCATTGAATAAACTCTGAATTGACTTGGGCTCGGTCCAATCACAAACAAGAAGAGTTTCTTACCTTTCCGTAATCTGAAATGTCGTGTTTTGTGAAATGTTGTTGTGTTTTGACCTTCAGGGCCACCGCATAAATGAGAGCCATTAAAGCAATGAAAAGACATTTGGCTGCATTATTGTAATTAGATTGTGAGATGAGTTCCGTAATGTATTTTTAAAAATTGCAAATGATTTGTTTTTTGTTTTTTCATATAAATTGTAGCCTATATTATAAAGTCTGTGAAAACACTACTGTTTACCTTCTCTTGGGTAGCAGGGCTTCATTAATTCAGAACTTCAGCATATTTGTATTAGTACAAAAATAGGTGCAATAAGAGAGAGGGACTCATCAGAATATCATTAGTAGAATCTGGCTCAGTAATGGTGGATTGATTCTGTTTATTAGTGTGTGCCTCAACAGTTTAAACATCAAAGTCCCACAGCTACTGCCATGCAGGTGACAAAAACTGCAGGCATGATGTGTTTTGTTATTCTAGCTAGCTTGCTATGTGAGCACTGGCAGGGAAATTTAATAAAGGATTGCCAGAAGCATGTTCTCTCTCATAATGATCTCTCTCAAAATCACTGCAGCAGTTGTTTCAGAAAAGATTTAATTTGTTTATTCCTACTCAAATCAAAGTGATCCATAGTAAACCACAGCAGGTGTTAGACGCTTCCAACAAACTAATCGTATTCTTTTTAAAATTGGCTCTTATTTATTACACAGTTGTAGTGACATGTTTGTCAGCCCATCAGTGCCTGCCGTGATACTTAACAGCTTCAGAAGCCAAACAACAGTGGAAATTGCTTAAAGTACAGCGTGCTTGTTTGTCATTTTTCTCTATCAAAATGCAGTCATGTCCTATGTTTCTTCAGCGCCTATGCAAAACCTTTATCTATCGTACTAAACTATACAGAGCAAAAGGCACTGTATGTTCGGCTCAACTGCCTGAGACTAACAAGCACATTTGAGGTGCTGTTGTTTCACTCGGAAGACGGTCGTCTTTTGATCTGAGCAGTAATCTGTTTCTCAGAGTCTGGGAGCTATTTACAGAGGAGATTTATTTCACTGTTTCTCTGTGTACAATGAAGCATCTGCTCCTGCCAGCTCAGGTAGAAAAGGTCTGTTTCAGACAGTGGCTCACTGAATATGTGCTAGTTCCTCTCAAACACAAAGAGGAAAAAAAATCTATTAATAGTCCTCTGAGTGTCCTCTGTATGCCGGTAGATGTGTGTAATGCTCCTTTCAACAATTTGAAGTGGGAGGAAAATGTCCATTTATGAGCATATCCTTCCTACCTTCTTGTCAATGCTGCCGTAAAAATCCCACAGGAGGAAACTTTTGTTCATTATACTGTATACAGTATATCAACACTGGAAACAGCTGTGTTTTCATCTGCTCCACTGTGACTACAAATAAAATAAAAGAGCAAGGAGAGGAATTTTCCATTGAATTTGTCTTTGCTTTTTACCTCACAGCTCCAAAGTGAAGCCCTGAACAGGGTCTGGCAGGCCTTGAGATATTCCCAGGCAGGAACAGTAGAGGTCAATGTGTGAGACCAAAGCCATAAGCACAACTTGAAATTCTGCTGGTACTTCTTCTCCCACATGCTCGCTCTGACTTCTCCACTTTCTTTAGATGTGTCTCTGCCTGTCTTTCTCTTGCTTTCCTGTTTCTTTGTCCTTCCCTCTCTCTCCATCTGTCTCTCACCCCCACTCCCATTTCTTTTTAACGCTTGCTTCAATTTTTTTCCCCCTTGTGTTCTCTTCAGCTCACTTTGTACAGGTGCCGTCAGGGGGGTAAATGGTCCTAACTAAACCATATCAAAGTGCTCTTGTATACACACGTGTAGATATGAGTGCACATAAAACATAGGGCTTCACATTCTGTACAACATATGACACTATCTATCATTGATTCATACTCAAAAAAGTGACTGTCATGAGAAGACAGTTTTACTAATTCTGCATATTTAGGAAGTCTGTTTCCCTTGTTGTAATACAGAAAACACATTGAAAAATAAAATATCCTGTGTGAATGACACATACTGTGAGTGTGTTTGCTTGTGGTTGTGTGTGTGGGAGTCATGATGAGTGTCTGTTTGCTTGCAGGCAGCCTTGTTGTTTATGGTATCTGTCCTGAGCCTTTCTCTAGGTAGCACATTCAGTAAGACAGGAAAAGTGCTGCTGCTGGACAAATTCCTCCTGCATACAATGAGGATCACTGTGTGCATGGACAGCATGGACTGAACAAATTGCAACTTGGAGGTCTCCATCAAACTTATTTTACCAGCATCCTGCAGCGTAGCTACTGTAGAGGAGAGCCGTGACAAAGGATTAAGGGCAGTCAGTATCCATTTCTAATGGCTGGGGTAAAGAAAAACAGATTACTATGCCATGAAGATTTTTCAGATGCTTCTAACAGGCCATTTTATACTAATCTAAAATATTGAAATGTGCCGTGTAATCATTTTTAAAAGTATGTTATATATTTAAGTATAATTTCACCGTTGTTATTGTGAATGTTACGTCAATCTTGAATGTTGACTTTATTGAAATTGCAAAGATTTATCAGACATGACCAGTACTGGCTGAGTAAATGCCATTGTTCTGCTTTCAGTCCATTTTAGACTTATTTCAGTCTTTCCTACAGTATCTATACAATATCTAATATTCACTGTGAAACCTGTGAACCAACAGGAGTAAAAGGTATTTTGTATTTAATAGGTAAAGTATTACAAATGTTAGTTATTATTAATGAAGCAGCTGAATATATTTAGTTTAATTGTATTCAGTTCAAGTTATTTAAATGAAATACAATTAAAGTTGTACTGTTCAATCCAATATTTATTTAAAAGACACCAAAAAGCTGTATCAAGATATTATTTTCACGTCTACAGACAGATGGTCTGCACGGAGAAAGTGAATGCACAGGCATTATAGGTACTCAAGATAGCAAGTGTGTGCAAACGTTGGAAAACTTTTTCAGTGTATGTGCTGGGTGAGCAGCTCTAATTGGAATAAATGGGGCCATTGTGTTTGGATTCATCTTCTATGTCTTCCATTTATCATCCATGGGAGTCAAGTGTGGAGATTCATATTATCCCCACAGATCTCACCCCCAACCAAGACAGTAGAGTAGCAACAAAGATGTGATCCCTCACTGGCTTCCCACCTGGCAACAAAAGGTGTGTTCAATGGTGCTTTGGGAACTTTTGTATCTGATTTTCACATGTCCTCTTCAAATTACAATAACAGAATTTAGGTTGAAAATCCACATAGTGACATTCTAATTATTAACTGCATTAAAACCTTGCCATGCATGCTACTTTTTAATTTTTGAAGTTGTATTGCATCATATCTGTCACAACCTGTCCGGAACTTAGGTTCTTCCTGTTTTATTTTGAAAGGTCGCTAGTGTGTTTCTGTTGAGGGTTCTTTACTTCCAGTCTTTGTTCTTGTTTTCCCGCCTGTTTTGATTATCCTCACCTGTGTCTCCTAATCACCTGTTCCTTGTTGCCAATCAGTCCTCACTGGGTATTTAGTCTTGTTCCCTCCTCCCAGGCGGTTGCCAATTTGTCTTTGTACTTTCATAGTCTAGCATTCCAGCGGTCTCTGATTCTGACTTCCTGTGTACTACCTTCCTTTCCCTGTTATTCTGCCTCATGTCCGCTCCCTTTGGTTTTTGGTCACTTGGTTGGATCTTGTGGATTATTGGTCTCGTCTCCAGTTTCGGATTCGGCCCGACCTTTGCCTGTACCCGTTGTGTTGGTGTTTGCTCTCGACAAAGTAAAGAGTTTACCATTACTTGCTCTCTGGTCTCCTGTGTGTTCCCTGCACTTGGGTCCATCTCTGGGACCGGGTCATTACAATATCACGCCACAGCCTGTCTAATAACTATGCCTTAAATGTCAGACTGTGCGATGACATGAGGTGCTTGGCAGGAGGAGACCTCAGTGCATGAGTGCCTTTGTAATGCTAATGAAAATTATGATGGGCTCTTCAGGCCACCCAGAGCCACATGTGTGAAGAAAATTCAGAGTAGACAGTATGGTAGAAGCTACATGTGTGGATGAGGACCTCACTGCAGCCGTCAGCACTCCCCCTCACATGCCAGACAACCGCTTGGTGTCTTTGTATAGTTGTATATTAGATGTGTATGTATGATATGAGAGTATATGGCAACACTGCTACTTTTCTATTAAAATCTTTATTATATGTTTATTGTGGTGGCCATTTAAAACATGAGACACAGCTTCCAAAAAACATTGTAAGGGCTATTGCTAATGTTTGAAGAATAATGCAAGAGTAACATCAATGACTATATTTACATACAAACAGTACTGTCTGTAGTTGGTTTAACACAGCAAACACCAGATTAAACTGTTGAAGCTCAGACTTAGACACCGTTAAGATGCCTGGCACAGAGCTACATACTAAATGTAAATCTTGTGCTTTTGGATTTTGCCATCTGTGCAAACTCTCTGACTCTGACAGCGTTCTGTTTACATATTCATATCAACAAAAAAACAGTGCTAGCTGTTCTCTGTACTTGGATATCACTTATTTCACCTGTATTAGAATTAATGTCAGTGAAATAATGAGGAAGCTTCTCTTTTTGATGCTTTTGCTGGTGAACTATTTATCTGTGTGACAGTCACCACAGGTGGACACTAATATTCTCCAGACTGGTTTATTCATGGCTAGAGTGACAGTTTATCAAAGGTGAATGTGCACAGCAACAAGATGTTAACCAGAATATGGCATATAACGGCGTTGCTCCATGCATCTAAATGTAGCCACAGGAAGTGTTATGGGTTCAAGTCCAACTATTAAATATTCATACACTTGACAATGCACTTTGGAGAAAATACTCCCTCACAGAGTGAATGTAGTGATCCACTGTGCTGGGTGGGAGGGTGTCACCAAACACTTTCTTATAATTCTTTTGTCAAATCAAGTTAATTTATACAGTTTTCCCTCTCAAAGTACCAGCATTTTCATTGCAAAACAATAAATGGGAACATCATTTGAATATCAAGATTACACCTGAAGCCCAAACAAGGAATAACCTCATCAGGAAGTAAAGTAGGAATCTTACAATAGTCAAAGAACAGGGCCCTCCCTTTTAGGGAGGACAGGTGAGCCGAGTGTATGCAAAGATTAAATGTTTATTAAAATGTGCAGCATAAATAAAATACACAGAATAACCTTAATAAGAAAACTTCCAAGCCGGCTTGGTCACCACTGGCACTAACATCATCAAGGTCAACATTGGAACGGCATGTGACCAGACAAAGCAAATTGGCCAAAGAGGGGGACGGGGCATTTAGTCCAGACCGCCATCTCAGAAAAACCTGTAACTGTGATTTGTGGCAGCCTTTATGTTTTTATGTCTGACAGAGAGCTTCAATTAAGTATGATAAATTAAATTAGTAAAATAAAAATAAAATATGGCTACCAGAACACATAATGTCAACTACATTATAAAGAATGAATAGTAGAACTTGAGCTAAAGGTTCATTATTGATCTGAAATTACAGTCTGACAAGCATTTCTTCATCGGCTGTCTGTGAACATCAGGACAAAACCCGTCACAGCATCGACTGGAAAGGCATCAAAGTTATTGACTAGAAGTCAGTGGACAGCCAGAGAAAGATCAAGGAGGCCCCCATATTGTATACGACTACCAGTTACCACAACTGAACAAACTTCATGAAAATTCCATGTTTTTTTGGGAAGGCCATGATACGTGGCTGTAAGCTACAGAACGTTTGCATTTAGTGGATCTTGTGCTAAGACTTTTTATTGTCAAAACACAATAGAATTATTTATCATGCTCTAAAAACATGTGGCCCTATAGGCTGTGGGGACCACTAACATGGCAGACTTTAACACACATCTATATTTTTAGACCATATACAGTGGGGCAAAAAAGTATTTCGTCAGCCACCAATTGTGCAAGTTCTCCCAC
>LKNJ01005087.1:0-25941 GCA_002120245.1 Maccullochella peelii | reverse complement strand
CCCGACAGTCTAGGCCTATAGCAGCATAGCTAAGGGGGGGGGCTCAGGGCTCACCTGAGTCAGCCCTACTATAAGCTTTATCTAAGAGGAAAGTCTTAAGCCTACTCTTAAATGTACATGTATGTAGGTATTTATTTACATGTATATATATATGTGTACATGTACATATGTGTTCATGTATGTGCATATGTGTACATATGTAATATGTATTTATTACTTATATTATATATATGTATATACATATACATATATATATATATATATATACATATATTCATTTATTTAGGTCTTCTTCATATTTATATTCTTTATATTCTCATAAATGCCTGTTTCAAGGAATCTGTCAGAATAGTAACACTGCACCGGGATGAGTACATTTGAAAACCTAAATATTGTACAAAATTACAATTTCATGCTGTTCCAGAGGCCTTTTCACCCAGATAACAGCAGAAAACACTGAAAACTGAAAAATACATGGACTGTTGACAGGTTGTAAAATAGATGAATGGGCGTAATCTAGGCTAACGTGGAGCAGCTGATTAATTACAGAGGTAAGTGTAAGCTTCATCAATAAAGCTGCATTATCACAAGTGAACTCTTGGTGGAGTATTGAAGCTCTGTGTGCTGCTCACATTCAGGCCTCTAAAAGGGAACAAGTGTCAGACAGTCTGGATCTGGATCTGAGCCTGATGTGTTTCCCTGAGGTCTGCAGGGTCACCTAATGTTTCGGTCAGCTGCTGAAGAGGGTAGGATTCAGCTGATGCTTCTGTTTGAGTCCGGTTTTCATTTGGAGCCAAATGACTGAAGCTCCCGTTACTGATATTCAGCCAGCCCCGCCTTCCAAAAACAGCCACTCACACTTGCAGACGTGTGATGAGACGCAGTGTTTTTGGCCTGCAAGCACTAAAACTCCTCACTAGAGCACCAAATTAATTAATCCGCCGCTTAAAATAGTCCCCAACAAATGCACCATTTCCTCCTGTTTGAATAACGTTTGTTAAAAACTAGAGCATCCAGCTGTTTTAGGAAATTACTGATCCTTTTTTAAACACATTTACATGCTAACATGCTATCATTAACATCACGTTTCTCAGACAGATTTAGAGGTACCCTGTCACTGACTAAAGTGTTGGACAGGTCGAATTTTTTGACCTCTTGGTACCAAATGAAAAGTCAGGAGATTCAGAGCTAAATGCTAACATACTCACAATAGAGTTCTGCAGGACTGAGTCCTAAAACCCTGAAATGAGTTAGCATGTTAGCTCTTCCCAAAAGGCTTCTGTAGAAACCAGATTACAGGTGTGAAGCTTAATGGTGGAGACGCTGAAGTCATGTGACCGTGGTGTAGTTGGTTTATAGGCTAACGTTAGCTTTTTACTTCTGTAGATTGCATTTATGCTTCAAACATCATAAAAGTGGAGTTCATCTGTGAAGATTATCTCGCTGAACAAAACGAATCATAAACTGTTTTCTGCAATAATCCAAAATCATCCAGTTGGCTGTTTGTGGAGGGAACCAGAGTGATGCTAATTTCCTGGTTGAACTACAGAAATAAATCATCATCCCTATAGCACTCCATGACAATGCTAACATGCTGATGTTTAGCAGGTGTAATGTTCACCATCTTGGCTTAGCGTGTTTGCATGCTAACATTAGCTAATTAGCAGTAAACACAGAGGGCAGCTGAGGCTGATGGGAGTGTCTGTAGTTCTGCAGGTATTTGGTCATAAACCAAAGTGTTGGACACATTAACACATTGACCTGATGGTGGCGCTAGATTAAGAGTCAGAGGATCAATAAAGTTATTACAGTTCATCCTGAGGGGAACATGAACAATGAACTTATGACCAAATACCTGCAGAACTACAGACACTCCCATCAGCCTCAGCTGCACTCTGTGTTTACTGCTAACTAGCTAATGTTAGCATGCTAACACACTAAGCTAAGATGGTGAACATGGTGAACATTACACCTGCTAAACATCAGCATGTTAGCATTGTCACTGTGCGCGTGTTAGCATGTTGATGTTAGCATTTAGCCCAAAGCACCGCTGTGTCTCAGTACAGAGCTGCTAGCATGGCTGCAGACTCTTTGTGTTGGCTAATAACACAATATAAAAACTGTAAACAGGCAACAAAAACACTCACAGACGGTGACGGTTGATGTTAACACGAGGCTTTATTGATGAGCGCTACATGTTTTGGATTGATTGGTGAAGACCAAGACAGAGGATCGACTGCAGGGAGAACAGGTGTGACGGGCATGGGGGGGGTCCAGCTGGGTGTAGTTTACTGGTTGATGATTGGTCGGGTTACTCGTACAGCCAGGTCTGGGCGCAGGGGGTGTAGGCGACGAACTCCTCGTCCTTGAACCACAGGCCGACCTCAGTCTTGGCGTTCTCCACGGTGTCGCTGCCGTGGATGATGTTCCTGAGACAACAGAGCAAGACGACGGAGGGGCGTCAGTGATCATTATAATGTGAATTTATGTCAAATGTCAAATATATTTATAGAGGGCCATGACATGACTTTAGATTCATTAGATTCATTCATAGATTCATTTCATTCCTTCAGTTAATTTCTATAAAAAATCATCTGGCAGAGATTTGAAACTTGCTGCAGATTGTGGAAGAAAAAGACAGAAAAACACCATAGTAGTATTTTATCATTTTGACTTCATTTACTATTTCAGAATTGTAATTATTATCTCTAATTATAATACCGACTTAAATTGGATTGGATTTCCACAATTTCTGCATAAAATTAAAATCACATTGATTTTTAAAAAGGATTTTGACTGTCTCATAATTTCCACTTGAAATGTTTTTACATTTGACTCAAACAATTTTGACTTCTAAGTTTTAAATTTGGTCAAAAAAGTTTTAGAGTTCTTATCTCATACTTTTGACTTTAAACGTTATAATTCTGATTTAGTATCTCATAATTTCAACAAACTATGAGTAGTTAAATTTTAGTCATTTCTAACATTTCATCTATTTTTCTATTTTTGTAGAGGAAATGTGCATCAATCAATCAATATTTAGTGTCCTTTGTTATTTGTCAAAGTCACGTCTGAGGTATTTAATTATTAAATAATAATTTTACTAACAAACCATGTAAGCACATTAAATATGATGCCTAACATTTTACTGCTCAGACTTAAGTTCATTTAGGAAAATTATAATTGTTAATAAAGTGTTGCTGCTGTTTTCCTGCAGACAAGAAGCTAAATTCTTCCTGTTTGATTTGTCAGATTTCAGAGTGGCTGATGTTTTAATAATTTAACATTTCTAAATTTGTGTGTGTGTGTGTGTGTGTGTGGTTACCTGTCTAGTGTGTGTGTGTGTGTGGTTACCTGTCTAGTGTGTGTGTGTGTGTGTGTGTATTAAGGTCTGCTCACCTGCCGATGTTGATGCACAGGTCTCCACGGATGCTGCCGGGCTTGGAGTCAGCGGGGTTGGTCTCACCCAGCATCACCCTGACCAGCTTCACGATGCTCTGACCTTCCCACACCTGTGAACACATGAGCACACCTGTGTGAGCTAGCTAACGTTAGCTTGCAGTTTACTGCATACAGCCTGTGGTGCTAGCTTAGCCTAGCATACCGCAAAAAACACCGCCCTGACAGTTTCTGTGCGAACTACATGCTGCGTGCTGTGGCGGTGTGTAGCAGGAGGTTTGGAATTGAACAGTTTCCTGATAATACTTTTGTACTTTTACTTAAGTACTGAATACTTCCTCCAGCGCCCCCTGGTGGTTCAGAGGAATCTATAATAAGATGGAGCTCGTTTATCGTTGGAGGTGTGACGGTGTTAAGACCGTCTGCTCCGTGAACGCAGAGACCTTGAAAACAAAGAGGGTGTGAGGACAGCGGGGCGAGCGAGCACAGACACAAACAGAGAGAGAGAGCTGACGACATGGAAAGAGATAAAAAGAGAAAGATATCTGACAGCGTGTGTGTGTGTGTGTGTGTGTGTGTGTGTGTGTTACCATGGCGAGGATGGGTCCAGAGGACATGTACTTGCAGAGTCCACCATAGAAAGGCATGTCCTTCAGGTCCAGGTAGTGCTTCTTCATGTGGTCCTCAGAGGCCTGAACACACACACACACACAGGATGAATACAAACACACAGTGCTGCAAAGTAACTAAGTACATATACTTGAGTATTTCCATTTTCTGCTACTTTAAACTAAATATTGTACGTTTTACTGCTCTGCATTTATCTGACAGCTTTTCAGAATAAAGCCAATAAATCCCGTTAAAACTTTACTTTTAGCATTTGTAAGCAGAGTATTTCCACTTAATACACGTTTATAACTATAATCAGGTGCAAGCAGATATAAGGACATCTTTTAGTGTTTATTACTGTGAAGCGTCTGTTAATAAATGATTAATAACACAGCTGTAATCATATTTAATGATATGTGATGGCACACATGATGAGTGAGTTTCAAACGGTCTGTGGGGCCTCGAGGTCCACTTACTGGATTAAAAACAGTGAGAGTTCATGTGGAATAATGTTCATGTGACTAAACCTGGATTATACTTTACATTTCTTCTCCTTCTCTCTGCGTGAGGGTCACATGTTGCATCTTTACATAAATCACTTTTCAGACATTTAATTTTCTTTTTTAAGAACTTGTTTTGTTTCTGTAACTGATGCAGGTAGTTTATTGATCAGCTGGGAATAACTGCAGTTAGTCCTTCAGTGTCGCTGCAACGTTCAACAACTCAGCAGCTGTCATCAGTGTGTGTGTGTGTCCTGTACTTCTATCTTTGTGAGGACCGGTCCTCAGATCGTCACAGTGAGCGCTGAGCAGCAAAGGTTCAAAATATTCCCTGAAGTCAGTCCCACGTATTTATTCACTGATTCACATTTATTCTTTTAGATTCTAGAAACCCTCAAATGACACCCCAGGTGAACTTTGACCCTCCGGTGACACATTTACTCAAGTACAAAATCAAGGTACTTGTACTTTACTTGAGTATTTACTTCTGCTCCGCTACATCTCAGAGGGAAATATTGAGCTTTTTACTCCAGTTTAGTGCACTATGAATACTTTTACTTTACTTTAAGTACATTTAGCTTTAACACTCACATACTTTTACTTCAGTGAGGTTTTGAACGCAGGACTTTTACTTGTAGTGGAGTATTTCCAGTGCGGTATTAGTACTTTTACAGAAGTAAAGGATGTGTAATCAGGATTTTTTAAATACTAAAATTCAGGCATTTTGCTTTCGAGTTTCTAAATTAAAACCATCAGTAGCCGTCGTCATGGTTACCTGCATGAATTTGGCGGCGACCAGCCTGAAGCCTTTCTGCTCCAAGCGCTTGATGATTTCGCCGCACAGTCCTCTCTGGACGCCATCGGGCTTCACAGCAACAAAGGTGCGCTCCATGTCGACTGAGAAGAGGCTGCAGACGCAACACCACAGAAGAAGAAAAACAGCCATCAACTTAAACACTGAACTCAGAAGATGAATATTGTTCAGAGGGAATCTGAATATTCTCCTCTGGCTGTCCAACACTTTCAGCTCTGACTCCTCTCATCACCGTCTCACATTTAGAATAATATATAGAAACCAAGTGCTTCATTCAACACGTCTCCTGGTCACCGAATCTCTTTAAATCCACGTACAGGAAACAAAACGCACCATGAAACCTTTCACAACCTGCAGCAGCAAAATAAAAGTAAAGTTCTGGGGAATAAAAAACATTTTCCCGTTGACCAAAAAGTGTCCAGGAACTATTGAACCAGAGGAACTAGTAGGAACCCAGGGACCAGGAACCTTTGGAGGAACAAATTAGATCCACGGCGGATTTAAAAAAACACATTTTACATCTGTTACTCCTAAAATGTCCAAACGTTACACATTTGTTTTCCCAACAGAATCTAAAGAATCAAACTCAAACTCTCAGCTCCGAGTGAAGGTTCAGGAAAGATGGCGGTTTGGTTTAATACAGAAAAACGCTGACCTGACGTAAGATGCAGGACGTGTTTATTTTACATTTACTGCAGAGGGAGAATCAGTCAGGTGACTGAATGAAACCGAGCAGGAGAATATTTAAGATTTAAATATCTTTGGGTCCAACAAACAAAAACAAGTTCAAGACGAGATCTGAGTAGGAACAGAAACATCAGACACCTACTCCAGGATCAGGACTCCTCACTCCTTTTCCCTTCCCCTCGCCTCACAGGTGTGTCTAATTAAAGGTCTTAAAGGGCTTCATGTTGAAAACGTCACATTTCAAATCATCATGTGTAACTAAGTTAAAGATAATATGGAGTTACTCCTCATTAGAGAAGCTTTGTAAACCTGCATGTCTTTCTGCTGAATGTGAAACCAGAACTGCTTCTGAGCTTTTGGACGAGGTTTTCTTCTCTCAGCACAGAAAACCATCCGCTGCAAGACGACACCGGCTCATAATGTTGGACAAAGCTTCGGCTGCCCTGCTGTCTAATTTTACTGCCTGTTGGTATCCGCTCATGTGAAGCTGATATCCACTGAAAGCAGGTGGCTCTGGCAGGAATTCAGGCTGAGAGGGCGGAAAAGCCAACAGGAGACTATTCTATACCCCCAGAAACTTCAGGGGTGACGTTTCTGAGAGTATAATTAGGATTCAGGGTCACATACCGAGGTTATGTTCTGCTGATTTATCAGACACAGTCATGCAGCGCGTCTTTTTTAGTCCTGTGAGCAGCAGGACGTTGGACAGACGGCGTTGTATCTCCACAAATACTGACCAGACTTCCATGAAACTCACTCTGTATATTCGTTGCCCCCAGAGGATGAACCCCAATACATTTGGTGCCCCTCCCTGCCTTTCCTCTAGTGCCACCACGAGGCCAACATTTCCTCCAGAAACATCCAAATCTAACAAACATGCTCCTCAGAGGATGAACCCAAAATGTCAATTTAGCATTTAGCAATTTAGCCCTGAGAGCTCAAAGTGCTGCAACTGAAGAAAACATGCAAAGAGACAAAAGAAAAGAAGAAATGCTACAAAGAAATAAAACACATGCAACCGTTTCTTCCTTATTTTCTTGGCGTCCGATGTTCTACAGACTGTAAAGACCCTCGAGGCTAATTTGTGATTTTGGCCTGTATAAATAAAACTTGACACTTTGCATATTTGCTGCATAAACTCACGCTACGTTGTTAATTGTGTGTTTCGTCACTTAAGTTGAATCTGGAGGCTAATGAGGCTAATGCAAATCTCTGCAATAAAATCAAATTAAATCTTTAGCTCATTTTAAAACAACACTGACAGAAAACTTTCTGTACTCGCTTGTGTCGTGAACTTGTTGAAGATGTTTTTACCTTGACGTGGCCGAACTCACAAGGTTCAATGTTTTACAGGTAAAACATCTGGAGATAACATACAAAAAAAAATGTCTTTGAGCACAACAATGCTTTCAGGTTTTCCGTCAAACTGAGGAAAAGTGACATGAAATTTGGAGTTTTGGGGAGAAAATTTACAAAAGCTGTTCTTGTTGAAGTGTCCTAGAACAAGAGAGCTGTGACCTAAAGGGAAGAGGATTCCTGCTCAAGCGCAAGATACAGAATCTAAAAGAAAACATCATTTTAAAGACAGTTTGTTACCTAATAAGTCCATCGAGCAGCTCATTCATTCACTCAGAAACGGCAGTGAAACACGGGGGGGGTCAAATAAGGGTCAAAAGTATTTTAGGAGCCTTTAGTTGTAGAATCACTTTGTAAACCTGTGAAAGACTCCGCATGAGGAATTCAAGTTTGTGTAGGAAAGAATTTTAGTCAAGAAAAAGTTTAAAGATTAAAACTCCTGCTGCCGACCTCATGCATGCGTTCGCGTGAAACAGATTTCTGCTTCGTCTTTCTAAAAAATATGTGAACAACGACAAATACTTTGTGCTCTAATTTGAATTCCTCGTGCAGAGATGACAAGGTTTCATTTCACAAGATGAAAATCTAATGAACCCAAAATACTTAAATTCGGTTCAGTGCGAATGCAAACACAAAGTGTTCACCTGTCCCGGTCTCTAGTTTGGTCACTGAACGCACCGGCTGTCTGCACGCAGATACCATGAAGTTATTTTATTCAGCGATTCAAATTCAAAGATATAAAACAGTAAAAAGACAAACAAACACTTTGATATCTACCTTGGTTTCGGGTTGAGGAGAACTTGTGAAGACGAGCTGCGGGGATGCGATCACCGAGGCCGAAGAGCCGGAGAGGAGCTCTATTTAAAGGCTTAACTGTGGGGGGGGGCAGGTGTCCAAAAATGTGTGTGTGTGTGTGTTGATGTGTTGGGGGGACGGGTTGTGTGTGTGTATGATCTATCCTTGTGAGGACCCATTTGAGTCTTGGATCTCGAAAGTGAAACACGGTCCGACACTGAAGCTACAACATTTAGGACAAATGTCCTCAGTGTGCAGAAATGTCCCTTTCACCTGTTGAAAAGTTTTGTCACTGACACTTTGGGAAAAGGGATGTGGACATTTTTGGAAGCGAGAACATTTTGTGTGGACACTTTTAGAAACTCTCACTAATCAGCACAAGCATCTCCAACGATGATCCTGTTGCCTTTCAGCCTTTTTCTT
Source organism: Maccullochella peelii (assembly GCA_002120245.1). Lineage (NCBI taxonomy): Eukaryota > Metazoa > Chordata > Actinopteri > Centrarchiformes > Percichthyidae > Maccullochella > Maccullochella peelii. Next base: position 17,358 of record LKNJ01005087.1, on the reverse strand, counting down.
TACCCCCCAGTTTGGCATGTGCAGTGTCTCTAAATACTACAGTACCCATGATCCTCTGCAAGAAGACTCCACACAGAGCTCATTAACAGATATTCAGAACAATGCGGCATTTTTCACTTGAGAGAAACTACGTGGTCATTCTGACTTTGGTTGAAGCAGCAGAGTTTCGTGTGACACGCGAACACCTGATATCTGAGTGAGAGAGTGAAGCAGCAGGTGAGCGAGTTTAAACTGAGGCCGCCGTGCAGCGCTGACACGGCAGAGCACCAGCCAACACAGCGACTGACTGTGTGTGTGTGTGGGGGGACACGAAGGCAAAGTTTTGACTTACTGACTCTAAAAGAGGATATCCTACAGTATAGATGCTGCACGTTGTGGTGTCCTGTGAACACGATAAACTGAAGCGGTTAAATTACTTTCAGCACCCAAAACATTCTGATTCAGACTAAACCTGCTGCTAAAACTCATCAGCGTACGGCTAAAGAAAATGCAGACTCTGCAGTCCGTGCTCGGATAATCTCCAGAGCGCTCAGGTAAATGTGTTCTCTCGGCTTTGTTGTGCATTTTGATTTTATAATCACTTACAGTACATAGCCTAAATGCATTTCTGTTTTGCTAGCTGTCCCACTACTGCTAACATTGACTGGATACTGAAATCAATATTATAAATCAATTGACATCTTTTAACTATGGGATTTAAAAGGTAGCTTAACCACCAGATCACATGAATCTCACTGCAGGCCTTGTGATGGAGTATTTTTAGGATTTGAATGCTTCAGTCCCCCCCTACTGTAAGTTAACAGGTGTAATGTATTATGTACACTCTCTCCGACACTCTTTGAAGCTCCAACCTTCACCCTTCCCCCAAATTTGACCCTAAATATAAACCTTGTCCTAATCAGGGATGGAAAGCTGTCCTCCCAGGGGGGACACTGGTCCAGTCTACAGTCCTTGGGGGGGTGGGACGCAGGGACCCTATCAGCAGACACACCTCCCCTCACACACTCATAACTGTAACCCATCTTACACTGCAATCCATTTGGACCACAGGAACCCGCAGCCTCTGATCCTTTTTCCTGCTTTCAGTGTAAAAGAAATGAAGAAATCAAGCGGACTGCTCCTTTAAATCTACTGTTCATGTCGTCAGTCAGGATCTGGAAGGACTGGTTCAAACGATCATGTTCCCCTCGGGATGCAGAGCTAACTAAGTACATTTACTCAAGCACTGTACTGAAGTACACATTCCAGGTACTTGTACTTTACTTGAGTATTTCTACTTCCACTGCGCCACATCTCAGAGGAAAATATTGCACTTTTTATCTGACAGCTTTAGTTACTTTACAGATTACAGTTCCCTTCCTGACCAGTGAAAACTATGGGGACCAGTTTCCTGCACTATGACAACTTTCACCATCATACTTTAAATACATTCTGCTGATAATACTCACATACTTTTACTTGAGTTCGGCTTTGAATACTTGTAGTGGAGTATTTTCACTGAGTGGTACTTTTACTTCAGTAAAGGATCTGAATACTTTTCATCTAGCGCCACCATCATGTCAACATGTGTACTGCTAATTAGAAAATGTTAGCATGCTAACAGGCTAAAGTAAGATTATCATACCCTCTGTGAGGCTGTATGGTGTGATGGTGATTCGAGCTAAATGCTAACATCAGCATGTTTCGCAGGCAAGATGTTCACCATCTTAGTTTAGCGTGTTAGCATGCTAACACCTACAGACTCAGGTAAAAGTCAAACAGAGACACAGTGAGCGTGTTGTTGTCCAGAGGTTTTATTTCAGTGTCTGTAGTTTGACAGCAGAGGGAGGAGACGAGTTTCAAACCTGTCCCTTCAAATCACTTCAGTCAGTGTAATCAATAACTTTTCAGTTCATCCATTTGACACCGATATATAAACACCGTAAACCTTTAAACTCCTACATCCGTCCTGTCTCTGCTTTTTAACTTTTTCCCGTTCAAATCAACGTTTTGGACAAAATTATTTCTAAAGGCGGTCGTCACATTTAATGTTTAAATTGGCAGTTTATTCTTTTTAAATCAATTTAAACAAAGTAAGTTGTTCTCTCTACCAGACTCGGAAAATAGATTGTTTTTAACACAACGGCACGATAAAGTAACGTAAAGGAAAAGGCAACAATTTTATTAGGAAAAAAAGACAAATTAGGAAAATAAAGTTCATATGATGAGAGAAAGTTTTAACATAAGGATGGAATTTTAGTAGAAAAGTTAGTTATAGTTAGTTATTTAGTAATATTATGAAGTAATATAGTTATTTTACTATAAATAAAAATCACAGGAATTAAGCTTTAAAAGAACAAGTTGTAATTCATAACATTACAACAAAATGTTGTATGTATTCTAATTATTATGTAACATTACAACTTCTTTGCTGTAATGTTACAACTTTATCTCATTATGACTCATAAAATTAAGACTTTATTCTTGAAATATTGAGACTTTTCCAGGTAATTATTTCTTCATCTTATAACTTTAACACGTTATTATAAAATGACAACTTAGTCTTTGTTCTTAACATTTTTTTCTTAAAATCCTATTTTTGTAGTAAATGTATGCTATTTCATAATATTACAGCTTTTTCTACTCAAATTCCAAAGTTATCTTGAAATATTCATTTTTCTCGTAAAATTTAAACTTTTCTCAAAATTATGACTTAATTCTGATTCTCTTTGTAAAATGACTTAATCTTGTAATATTACAACTTGTTTCTTGTAAAATTAGGACTTTATTCTCACATGATTATGACTTTATTATAATATTAATTAATTATCCTCAAAATATTTGGAAATCTCAGGATTTAATTTTCCCCAAACCGTCGCACATTACAGCAGGCCAGACTAGTTCTCAAGTTGTCTTTTCTGTAGAGTTTTTCCTGAATATTCGGAAACACGACGCCAACCCTCCAAGCCCCGCCTCCTCCCAGGCCTCTGCTCCAATCACATCGTCTGTCTGACGTTCACAGAAATAAGGACTTGTATTGATGTAAACAACCACTTCTGTACAAAAAAACGAACAGAAACAACCCCAAGCTTTAGATAGAAAACAACAGAACAATCAAACTGAAGAGATTTAACTGTACAATTCATAAAGTCATAAATTCATCATTTCTCTCTTTCTGTTGTCACTGTACACTTTCTCTCTCTTTTACAAATAAAAAACATCAAATCAAATATTTCTCCTTGAGTTAGCGTCACTCTCTCTCAGCTCATACATAAAATAGAGTCTCCATTAGTATTTGCCTATTTACAGGTTGCACTATGTACACATTTTTTCAGGGTTTTCATACAGGCGACACAACGGACGACCGCGACCCAAGAGGCCGCCCGCCTCCCAAAATTATGGATATCAGCAGAATTACAGGCAGAAGCTGTAACATTTTGTCAGTTTAGTTCAGGTTTAACATTGAGAATAGTTTTGTTTAGGTTAAGATTAGAGTTTCTGTTTCTGCCCAGAACTATGGTGGGATCCATAATAAAGCGCCAGACACCCAGGAAGTGGTCCTGAGACAGCCACTGGCAGACTACTGATGTCGTCATCTTCGCTGGGTTTCACACTTTGCACCCGACCAAACCGCCGCAAATGTCTCCGCCTCAACAAGACCTTTAACAGCAAATACAGAGTCCTGAAAACTCGTTTTGATCTCAGACTGAGTGAAGAAATCTGAAGCTACGAGTTCACATGTTCTTCAAACACGTCATAAACTGACAAAACATGAGAAACTACAACAGGCCTTTCTCGAACTCGTGTTCTTGGGCGTACAAACTCAAACTTATGTATTTGGGATTGGGAGTTCAAACTTGAACTAGTGTTCTTGGGAGTTTGAATTTGAACTTGCGTACTTGGGATTGGGAGTTCAAACTTGAGTTAGTCTGCAGAGCAACTGGAGTATACATGAGAATACATATATACATATATGTGATTTCGTTAGTTTATCATACCATCAGAACGTGACTTCAGTCCTCTCTCTCTATTGGCCTTTCTTCTTCTCCATGACACCTTTCCCCATTCTACCATTTGATATGACTTATTCTGGCAATCCTTATAGCCCTGTTTATCTCAGCCTGGTTATGTTCCGGGAAGTCCAGAGTGCTCAGGGGAAGTTTTGGCAGAACTTTCCCTTCGTTATGTAACACTTAGCTCTTACAGAGGCCTTGAGAGGACAGAGGCCATGTGAGGACTGAGGCCATGTGAGGACAGAGGGCCCTGAGAGGACAGAGGCCATGCAAGGACAGCTGGTACATGCCAATGGTTCAAACATGAGTTATGAATATTACAGCATAATTCTTATCTTAAGCAGATATATGCGTTATGAGTTATAGATATGAGAATGAGTGAATAAAATTAGTGAATAAATGTAGAGTAATAGTATAGCTTTCCACCACACTAGTGTTCTTGGGAGTTTAAACTGTGTTCTTGAGAGTTTAAACCAGCGTTTTTGGGAGTTTAAACTAGTGTTCTTGGGAGTTTAAACTAGTGTTCTTGGGAGTTTAAACTGTGTTCTTGGGAGTTTGAAATCAAACTACTGTTCTTGGGCACACAAACTCAAACTTGCGTACTTGGGATTGGGAGTTCAAACTTGAACTAATTTTCTTGGGAGTTTAAACTAGTGTTCTTGGAAAATTTTACTCAAACTCCTGCTTGCTGGAGTTCAAACTCGAACTCATGTTCTTAGGCATTCAAATTCAAACTCGCGTACTCTTGTTCTTCGGAATTTTGGAAAGATTTTTTTATCTGTTTTGAGAGAAAAAAGATTTTAAGACTCCATATTAGATATAAGGTCTTGTCAACCTGGAGAAGTTTTGCAGGTTTTGTCCCGTCCAGAATCAAGCAGCCTCCAATCACACATCATGTTGTTCAACATCTGGAACGCTGTGTAATAGCTGTGATCGTAACCTTACACCAGCTGCAGTGATGTGGACTGTACTGAGGGTGTGGTCAGTACACTGTGACATCACCGGTGGGTGTGGTTACACCAGAGGAGCTCAATGATTTTCAGCTTAGTGTCGAGTTACTCCTAAAGTCCTGTTTTTTTTTTTTAAACTTGCTTCACTGCGTACTACCAAAATAAGAGCCAGGCTGTAAAATAAAATATAAATAAAATAAAATACACTTTATTACCTGGTCTTGTTCTGACGTGGATGGGAGGCGGACTTGTCTTTGGACGGGATCAGCCTCACTGAGATTTTATAAACAGGATGTTATGGTACAGATGGAGAATGACAAGTCTCACCGGCCACCAGAGCTGAGCACAGAGAACATTTCTCAAACATTTACACCTTTTCAGATCATTTTTACAAACACGTGAACCGTCCTGAAGAGTTTCATCCCAAACACAAAGCAAGAAATCCAAAAAAAATTACTTTAAATGTTCAACTTACTGTAAATTCTCTAATGGAGGTTGGCTCGCATAGTTTCTTTAATAAAGGGTCAGTTAATGTGACAATAAGACTTCCAACAAAGGAACTATGACAACAAACATCTCATTATACTTTAGCTTTAATCTCAAAATATTAACTTTTTGTCGTCAAATTATGACTTTATCTCTACATATCATGATTTTCTTGTAAAATTACAACTTTATCCCAGAGTGTTACTTGTAAAATTACTTTTTACTCAGAATAAAACAACTTTCTTCTTACTATTTTCATAAGATTTTTTTCCCTCAAAATATTACGTCTATTCTCAAAATCTCGGGGTTTGTGAGCAGCTGGAAGGATTTTACTGTGAAGGTTAGAAATTATAACAATCATAATTTTTTATATATAACATCTTTGAGTGAAACTCTTCAGTGCACTGCAAAAAAACTCCAGTCTTAACTCATTTAGTCTTGAGCTGAGTCTTTAAATCTTATTTTCATGAAGCAGTCTGAATTTTTAAAGAAGAAATAAAATAATCTTCCTCTTACAAATTAAAAAAGTTGAATTCATAGGCGATCAAACGCACCACTCAACTTTTTCTTTTGCATGATTGCGCCTGTTTCATCAATTTTACAATATGTCAAATTTATCTGTAATTTGCGAGCGACAGTCATTTGTGAAATTTGACGCTGCCACCATTTGTGATGCTAACAAATAACCTTTAGTGAAAGGGGTCCCTGTCTGACACGTGTGCATTGGAAAGCACTTTGTGTAGCTTTGACTGGGCCCTTCGGACTCAAACAAAATGACTTCAGACGGAGGATTTTTTACAGTGTACATGGCTCTGACTCAAAAACCAAAGTAAAATAATGTTTCCGTGTGACAGGCTGGACTCAGACCTGGAGGTGATCACAGCAGAAAAACAACAACTCTGTAGATTTCTATTATTATAGTAAATATGACTGAAGTGTGATCAGCTGTACAACACACAACCAATCGATCGCAACACAACTGGACTCAACGGAACCGAACTACTGAAAATCTAGAATAAAGAGTAAACAAAACCTCTCTGTGTCTCTGAGCCCTGAGGTTTGGCAAAAGTGCTTCGTTCCTGCAATAAGTTGACCAACCAGCTTCACTTCCTGTCGCTCTGTTATTGCCTCGGACCTCGACCCGCCGATCCACCGAACCGACCAATAGCAGCGCAGCTCTGTGGCGCTGATCGGGTCCTCCCTTACAGCCGATTGGTCGCTCAGCAGTTGGATCCCAAACGCTGAGAGAAAAGTTTTCCGGTCGACTCTTTCGCATGTTTGCATTCTTCTCTCTGGTATGATGTCATCCTGTAAACACAGCTGATTGGCTGCCATGTGATTATCAGTTCAACCAGCTTGTGATCATTTTCAGTCACTTTCTTAAAAAGGACCATATCTGCGTTTTCTGCATGTTTTATTCCATTAAGTCCAACTCTCACCACCTGCACGCCATTTTCCAAAACCCACTGAAGTGTTTGAGATTTTATAAAATGTTCTTATGTCTCAAAATACTAAACCTGCATAGACTTTTTCTATCTTAAGGAAGCAGCTTCAAAGTAGACTACAAGAGGACAGAAACAGAAAGTGTCAACAAACACAATTATGTTTAATAAAGACCCCTTAAATTTGGTTATTAAATGTACCTTGTGAACCTTTTTGGTAGCGCAATGAAGCAATGTTTTTATGAGTGGGTTCCAGTTTAATTTGTGCAACTTTGTTTCTCTGCGAATGTGAAAACGACAAACGACTTAATAGCAAATTTTGCAGAAAGTTTACGGCCTCTGTGGTGAACCACATTTAAAAACATGAAGCACTGTGTTGTGCTTTGGAAAACAGCGTGGACGTGATTTGTAGTAAACTTGGTTAAAACATAGAAAAACAGCGGTATGGTCCTTTAAAGTGAGCCTGGTGTGAAATCTCCCACCCTCCTGTTGGGTCATTAAACACTGTGAGAGACGTTTATTGATAATGTTCCTGAAACGAAAAGCAGAAAAGACTGAAGAACGTCTTCAGACTGAAACTGAGATCACGTTCGGTAGAAAACCAGCATCTACGCACTCTGATCCAGCGAGGAAACATCCTGACCGTCCTAGCGTGTGATCGGAGTCCATGAACGCACCGTGACTGATGTCCCAAAAGTCCGTCACAGATACTGTCAGTGAACACATCGTCACAGTTTAGGTTAAATTGTGGAGAAAGTTCCTGATTGCTCTGTGTGAAATATGGCAGCTGAAACAACCAGAAATCAGAGGTCAGAGGTCAAACTAACAGCCCTTACCACTGATGTAAACCAGGAACACTATGAACCAGAACTGAGTTCAGTTATAGCTCCATAATGTGGTCCGTTGTGTCCTTTGTTCGATGTAAAAGGGTTCGTTACTTTGATGGAAAAATATATTCAGTCTTGAAACACAAATGACAGATTTGTCACGTGTAAACTCGTGTTGTGACGTTCTGACCGGTTCCACCTGCAATCAATCTGGTTTCTACGAAGGTTTGGTGCGATTTATTGATTTATTTCATTCCCCTTTGTTCCTGCTTTGAGATTGCGTTTTGCACAACCTCAGTCTGAGAAAAGATCCTGGAGAACAAACCCACAGCTGGGAGGATTTGTCGGTTAAAGAATCGCTCGTCTGCAGGCGTTTTTACGTCCTCGGGTGTTTTCTCCGCCTGCGTGTTGCTGTTCAGATGTTAACATGGTGCTTTTTGTTCATTCTTATACAGATTTTGGATGCAACTTTAACATGTCCAGTTCAGTTCCAGAGTTTTGTGTCAAACCTGCCTCCAAACAGGAAGCTGGATCGGCCAGTCAGCTGTCTGACATGCAGTTTGTTGATATTTGGGTGTCTGCAGCCTACAGGAACTCCTAACAGATCCATAGAGATGTTTACGTGCCTTACTTCGCAGAAGTACCGTATTGATCCAAATATAAGACGACCTCGACTATAAGAGACGCGAGTCCTCATCCTAAAAAGAAACACAAAGTGATGCTGTTGAAGTAAAACGTAAATCCCACATTTGTGTAATTTGTCCTGTCAGGATCTTAAAGCGGGTAGACTTATTTTCTCTCACTGTTTCAGTCTGTTTGAGCTAATTTCCTGACTCATAAACACTGAGCAGACTTGCAGCAGTGATTCTTGGCTGTTTCTGCAGCGAAGACGCTTTCGACTCATTTTCATTTGTCAGGAATTGATTCAGAAGCTCCTCCTAAACTGGGCTTCATAAACACGGACTCTAAAAGACACACTATGAATGGACTTGAAGAAACTGGCTAGCCTAGCAACATTAAGGCTACAAACATCCCATGATGCAACACTCTCTGTCAGACTCTCCATAAAAAAACAATGTGATGTTGTGAATAATTGTCAAATATAAAACAACTTCCACGTTTTTAAATGTAATAAAAGTCTTATAATTGGGCCAATACGGTATAATTCCTGTTTCCCATAAAATGGCGGTTGAGTGACAGGGTGCAGGCTGTTTGCTGGAGGGTTCAAAGGTCAAGCACGTGTCAGTCAGGCGGTCAGATTGTCTCCAGTCTGATTGGTCGGCCGCCACAGGAGGAGGGAGACGAGGGCGGGAAAGTGAGGTGAAACAAGAGTCCAACAACATCACGAGGATTCATTTCTCCTGACAGAAATCCTCCTACGTGACCGCAGTGACACTAAATCCAACGACCGAATGTCTTCGATCGTTCTTTGCCGAATGCTCACAGAACGTTTCAACAACATTCCAGACTGACGGATTCCAGGTTTTAGAGATAAAATGGCCGCCGCAGAATGAAGAGGATCTGTCATCGCAAAATCAAGAGGTTTTAATACAAACTCCGATTGGATCCTGAACTGAAAAAAAACGTCTCATGACGAGTTTTTGGTCCAGTTTCCCCCCACGAGTCTCTGTATGTTAGCGGCTGTCAGGGCTGCTGGCAGTGTTCGGACAGCTGCTGATGGAGGGATGAGGGAGGAAGAGGAGGTGGAGGGAGAGAAGAAGAAGAAGCAAATTAAACTCAATGGACAGTCAAAGCCCACTGCTGACAACGACGTCTTATTTTATTCTTTTTTTTTGTTTCAGGTGACGAGGATGAAGAGATGAAGAGGAGGAGGAGGCTGCAGGTTTTCAGACCTTCCATCGCCTCTCTTCCTACCTGAACCTCCTCCATCCATCTGCTCCTTTGCTTTATTGTTTCTGGACACGAATTGAATGAACTTGAATGAAAGCATCTGATCTTCCTCCTCCTCATTGTCAGTCTCTTTCTTGTCCCCCCCCCCATCCGTCCCTCTATGTGTCTTTGGGCTCCAGCTTGCAGGACATGTCGAACAGCAGGTTCTGGTTGTCGATCACCTGTAACTGACGGACGTAGGCCTTCGTCTGCAGGTGGGAAGGGGACGTCTCTGTATCCATGGCTACCAGGTGACAGAGGAAGAGAGGGAAACAGACAAACACTGATGTTAAATCCTTTCTCCATCTCTGTATTACCAATTAAAGCAGTCAGAGGTGCAGCGGCACAATGTCGCCACCGGATGGAGACAAAGTTCAACATACGTGCTCAGGAAGCAGCCACTTCTTTCACAATAAAAGCATTTTAATGTGAAACCAGAGCTGTGACCTGAATCCAGACAGCATACTGATTCTCTACGGTGCAGTACTGCAACATACTGATCATCAGCGCACTGACAAACATCAACACACGAACAGGAAATGATGCAACATGTGGGACGTCAGATGTCAATCAAAGTCAAAATGTTTTTCTTAAGATTTGATATTTATAAGATTTTTTTTGGAGCCACAATTTGTGTATTTCTCCTCCGTTTCCTTTGAGCATTGCATTGTGGGATTGTTGCGTCTGCTTTGAGTGAACTTTATTTAGTCACTTTTCCAGAACTAATTCCTTTAGTCATAATTTGATTTAATATATGCTGTATTAAACATTAATCTGATACATTTTCCTGATTATACTTAAATTCATAGACTTTTACTTGTAATAAAGTATTTCTACAGTGTGGTATTAGTACTTTTACTCATACTTCCTCCACAGCTGGAACACCAAACTCTGCGATATTTCTGCACACTGAACTAGAGAGTGAGGTCAAAGGTCACAGCAGCAGCACGTCGACACCTGGACAGGTAAAACCATTACATACTGTGTGTGTGTGTTACCTAGCTGGCTGCTCCTGTACCGCCTGATGATCCTCACCATCTCTGCCACTTTGTGCTGCAGGACGAGAGAAGAAACAGCTGAGTCTCATATTTCTTGTTTCAGTTTATAAACTCACGCCGTTTGTTCTTCAGCAGAACGTACGACTGATTTTTCTTTCTCCAGACCTCATTGTACGCGTCATGTACAGAAAGTCTGAACATAGTATATAGTTTAGCAGAATGATGACGCCAAAGCGTGAATGGAATTGCAGTTGTGTCCAAACAGCAAGCGAGCGTCCGACCGTCGTGCTGCATCGTGTAACACGAGACGCTCTCTGTCACACTGAACCCGTTAAACACGCACTTCTGTTACGTCATGTGACCAAACCAGGAACCTGTCAGCTGAGCGCTCGAGATCACACTGGACGTTTGTACTTTTAAAACAGAAAACACGTTTTATACTGTGATAGAAGTTTCTTGACTGGAAACGAGCTACGCTACAGCCAGCAGCAGGCTGCTCGTTCACCTTCATAGCTTAGATAGAAACTTCCAGCTCCCTGCAGCCAGCTGCCAGCTTATCGTAAGTGAGGAAATATCATATAGGTGACTTCTCATTTCAACTTCATGGATCAACCTCGTGTTCCTCGTCCATGATGCAACACCTTCAACGCGAGCGACAGGAATACAAAGTTCAGCTGCGCAGCCAGTTTCAACAGAAAACAATGAAACTGAACTGATGAGCTGCAGGAACATTTTCTGTTGTTTTTACTGATTCTAACTCATACGAACGAAACCGCACAGAAAAACACACGTGAGGTAAACGTTCCTATATGAGGCCCAGTGCTCAAACCCACAGAACTTTATCTTAAATTCTAGTTTCCATTAAAAAACATGGCGTTTCACTCAGCGGATGATCTCTATAGATGTCAGAGAGGAAGAAGACGACACTTCCTGTTCGAGCTTCACAGCTGAGTGTCTTTAAGCTGATTCTCATGCAGAACCTGAAAGATCTGAACGTGAATCCACTCACCATCTTCTCGAAGTTGACGAGTTCGCCGTGAAACGTCTTGCAGCTCTCGTGAAGAAACGTCAAGTCTGAAAACAAAGCAGCTCGTTAATGAATCAGTTTATCGACGAAAGATCAATGGATGAAAATCAACTCAACATGATCTGATTCAAGCCTCCGAGACGTCGTGATCACTGATGTTTTCTGTTTCATATTATTGACGAGTCTCTGACTCTGTGACGGATGATTAATGGAGTAACATTGATCATTGATGATTTTGTTTCTCATCAGTGTTTTTAATTTGTCTTTTTTTGAGGGAAAGTTTTATTGGCTCTCTTGTTTTTTACTGCTGTAGGCCGTCATGTGCTGGTTATTGTACATTTATTGCTGATATTTTCCTCGTTTCATCCTTTGATCTATTGATCGTGAGTCTGCGTGCTGTGTGTTGGTCAGGACTTCGGCCTTTTTCCTGGTTAAATAAAGTTTTTAGAATAAAAGTTGTTGTTCTTTCTGGGGATGCTGATGTCTCCCTAAATGTTGGAAAATAAACTGAATTTAAAAAGTTAATCGTACAGTAAATTGCATGAGTAATATTATTGGTTATCTTATTGATATCGGCCACGACAAACAGATTATCGGTTATCGATTATTAGCCCTGAAAATCCATGTTGGTGTAATTCTATTTTCTGCCACAGGGGGCACCAGAGAGGAAGACCTTCTGATTATACACGTCGGCTTTAATCCTTTCTTTCTCTCTTTAACCACTCGGATCACTTCCATCCATTCCTCCCTCTTCCTGTCTCCATGGATGTGTTACCATGGAGACAGAGAGCTTAAGGCTACACACACACACACACACACACACACACACACAGGCGTACAGTGTGTACAGTAATCTCATTTAAAGTCTTTTGAAATGGAACGAGTGAAAGCAGAAGAAAGACGAGTGTGTGTGTGTGAACGCTGGGGTGAGTGAGTGCAGTTGAAAATGAGATGAAAAGAAAAACTGGAGCGAAGAGGAGAGTCTGAACATTTGTGTGTGTGTGTAGCAGGTTGTAACTGTAACATGGAGCTGATTAGCCTGAAGTGCTAATTAGCGACGTGGAGCTAACGTGCTAACTTGTCTGCAGCAGCTTCACATCTGAGACTTGTAAAGGACCCGGAGGTGAACCAATGAACCAGAATCAGCTGATCGCTAGTTTAGGCTCTAATTCTGTTTCCAGAGGCTCTCAAGGGACAGACGGCGGTCACGTGATGTCAGAGGCAGCCGGAACAGACGTCTTGTGGGAAGTTGAAACTAAAGAGTCCTCGAACAGTTTGAAATCAGTCACACTGATTCTTCAAACTGTTCGTTTAATCTGAACAACAGAGACTCTATAATGATGTTAGCATCCTGATGTTAGCATGCTGAGGATAGCATCCTGAGGTTAGCATCCTGAGGTTAGCGTTTAGCTGAAAGCCTCACCTTTGAGCAGCAGAGGTGTGAAGGGGATCAGTGGAGGTCTCAGGCTGGTGATCAGGTCTCTGTAGGACTTATGGTTCCTGGACGGGTCCTATAAGATCAGATCAGATCAATACATATTAAAATTTGTTGTATTTTCAATCTCAAACTGATCAGCAGGATCAGTTATTCTACAGAAAGATGTGAGTTTGGTGTTTGTCGATGTCTTTTACTCACTGCGATGCTCTCAAACTGCTGAAACTGTTTCCTGAACTTCCCCGGGAGACCCTGATTACACACACACACACACACACACACGTTGATGCTGTAGCGTATTGATCTGTATATTAAACGTTTTGTCCTGTTAGCTTCGTGTCTGACATTTGGTCCAGACTGTTTATCTCAATTCTTGTTTTCTATCTCAGTCCATTATTGTTGAACATGAAGGTGAAGCCGTGTCAGGTGTCAGGTGAGTGCTGTACCTCCCAGGTGAGTCGTAGTCTGCTGATAGCGGGGTTGTCTAGACCCAGAACCACCGCGAGGAACGACAGCAGGTCCTGCTGCTGCTTACAGCTGAAACACACACAAACACACGAGACATTTAAAGGTTTCCTGCAACTTTATTCTTTATTCTGAAGCACTGATGGATTTTAAAGAACCATCGTGCGCCTGGAGGACACGCCTCCTCACCAGCTACTTTATCCTTTAGTAGAGAAATCTTCTGTCTAATTTACAACGTCTGACAACAGAAGCAGAAAACCAGATGTTGGGAAGCCAAACATTAAAAAAATAGTGAAAAATGTCCAAGGTGACTTCTTCAAATGTCTTGTTCTGTCCGACCAGGCGTCCAAAACCCAAAGACGTTCAGTTTATAACGACATAAAACAGAGAAAAACAGTAATTATAGTGCTTAATAAATACCTTGAACCACTGATCAGTTCTGAATTGTTGTTGCTAACTTGTTTGTCAGTAGATTAATAGACTCAGAACCAGATCAGAAATGGTACAGTGACAGCAACAGCAAGCAGTAATCTCATTGGTCGGTGTTCGATTAGTGTCAGACTCTCCAGTATCTCCGTGTTTCATCAAAAACATCTGTTCTCTTGTGTGAGACCAGATGTTTTTGATGTAAACGTCTCCTATCTGGACTCACAGCGCTGCGATCTTGATGAACTTGCGGAGCAGCTGGATCCTCTTCGGCAGCGACTGACACTGCAGGGTCTCTGTGGCGACCCAGTGCTGCACCTCGCTGCAGCGCTGCAGTACCAGCTCCAGGTTCAGGGGGCGCCAGCGGGACTGCTCCCCGTGAAACACATAACACACAAACTCCACCTGCAGGAGACACCAACAAAGAAGAAGACAGAAGGTTTTTGAGCAGCGGCTGCGTAGAAGATGCTGTATGTGTACTGTACATTCTCTGCGTCACTTTAAAGCTGAAATATAAACTATAATGATCCTGCAGCTTCGAGCCTCTTTGTGAGCGTTTCTCATGGCAGCTGATAGCTGGCATTTATATTACTTATCATATTATTAATATTATTAAGTCCACGTGACGTTACCTGTAAGCCATTTAAGCAGTCAGTCTCTTTGCAACATTAAACATTTAAGACCATCACGCTGCTAAGTTTGTATTCCATAAGAAGAAACAAATACGTAAATAGCCTCGGTTTGGCTTTTTGTCACAGAGACAGAATCAGGTATCACAAAATAACAACCTGAGATGTTTTTCCTTCAACAAATAAAATGATTTCAGTTTTTGTGAGGATTTAAAACTCTTTAGCACTTTGAGTAACAAGAAGAGAAGTCCAGATTTTGACACACGGTGATGGAAACGACGTCACTGACCTCGTGCACGCAGCTGAAGAGCTCCCAGTCAAACGCCACCAGCTGATTGGCTACCTCCTCTGCTGACATGTCATGGAGTTTGCTGTCACCCGGCGTCCAGTGGATCTCCTCAGGAAGAGGAAGCTGAGGGCGCAGGACATGACTCCGTCAGATTAAAACATTATAACACCTGAAACACAGTCGCTCTGTAAAAACTCTCCCCGTGGAGGCGAGAAACCCTCCCGGCCTCCAGGGGGCGATGCAGGAGAAATACCCCCCCCCACACACACACAGCAGGGACACATTACAAACCACTACAGTCATATTTGTACCATTTTTTATTGATCCTCCTTATCAAAATTGTAGTTTTTTGTGGGCATCAAAAATTGAAGATGGACAAGAAAACCACAACAAAAATATACGTCTTTTTGTTGGCAGCATTTGCTCTACAGTCAATCCATCAACCAATCAGTCAATCAACCAATCAGTCAGTCAGTTCCTCACCAGCGAGTCGAGCTCAGAGGCTTCACAAGCGAACAGGTGAGTGTTGACTCCCAGCGTGGTGAACACGGCCTCGTCACTGGGACGGAACACGGCCTTCTCTGAACACACAGTCAATAACATTTAGAAATTCTGTTTCAGCAGCTGAAGGAGATAAAAACAGACTGTTTGTGGTTAAAGCTGACAGGGTGAATGTGGTCTGCGTGTGTCTCCTGACCTCCGGCTGACGTGACGGCCACCAGAATGAGGTTTCCAGGCAGAACTGGTTGGTCTTCACTGTACTGGAGTTTCTCTCGGACCAGAGCCAGAATCTCTCCGACCCGACAGGACAGACGGCTCCGGATGGTGACGTAGGAGTGATCCGGAGTGTAGACCCTGCAGAAGACTGGACACGCACAGGCAAAACAGATGGTTGGTGGAATAAACAAACACATTTTTAAGAGATGTTTCAGCACTATCTAGTGACTTTCTGTGGTACTGCGCCTTAAAAGAACAGTAATATTTAGTGAAACCATCTTGTTCTCAGCTCCCAGCACAGAGACACGTCCAGGATGTGTTTAACATAGCTTAGCACAAACAGTGGAAGCAGGGGGAAACTGCTAGCCTAAATATATTGATCTATATTGATGAAGCTACCTACCTACAAGCTAGCTACCTAGAAGCTAACTGTAAGCTCTATTAGCTCACAGTTAGCTTCATAGGTCCTGTTAGTTAAGATTTTGCTTCTAGGCCCTAGCTTAGAGTTAGCTTTGTATTTTATGTTCCAAGAGCATGTACTTTATGTTTGATAGGTGATCAAGATGACGAGGATCATTACATTTGTCCTACTGTACACGATAAATATAGTTTCAGGAAAACTATAAATTGACTTAGCTTGTGGGTCCTTTTAGCGTAGAGTTAGCTTCTCAGGCTACTTAGCTAATAGTTAGCTTCTAGGTCCCATTGACTTAGTCACTTCTAGTTCCCAGTACAGTAGTTTAGAGTTAGCTTCTGCTTAGCTTAGAGCTAGCTTCTCAGGCTACTTGGCTAATAGTTAGCATCTAGGTCTTGATCCCTGGCTTTACTAAACCCAGTGAGTACAGGATGGATTGATGAATAGCTTGTTAGCTAACAAGATACAACATGTAAATCAGACAGAGTTGTTTAACACGTCCTGGGTGTGTGTGTGTGTGTGTGTGTGTGTGTGTGTGTGTGTGTGTGTGTGTGTGTCCAGGGTGTGCAGGTGTGTGTGTGTCCTGGGTGTGTCAGTCAGTTTGTGATTTGTATATCCAGACCACAGACTGCAGGTGTGTTTGCATTTCAACTGTGTGTGTTTACAGATAACACAGCGTAGTACAGCTTTCGCATTTCTGTCCATGCATGTGTGCAGGTGCGTGTGCGTGCAGGTGCGTGTGTGCGTGCAGGTGCGTGCGTGTGCAGGTGCGTGTGTGCGTGCAGGTGCGTGTGTGCGTGCAGGTGCGTGTGTGCCTCTCGTCGGAGCCTCTGAAGGCCTCTCTGGGCTGCAGGCAGGCGTCAATGCGTCTGAAGTGTCTGAACAGAGGACGGACCTGCTTCTTCCTGCTTTCCTTCTCCTCATCAGAGCTAAACACACACACACACACACACACAGAGATTAAGTGGTTGCTTGACTCCGTGCAATAAAACCTTAAGTGTTAAACTGATTAAATTCTCAAAGCAGAAGTAGTTGAAGTTTTAGCGATTAGCTTCGATATTATTACATTACTTATTATTATTACTGATATCTGTAATAAGAAGACGATAAGATATATGATCAATACGTGAGTAATAAATGGTAAATAAATTACAAACATATGGTTAATATGTGATAAATAATAAATGAAGAATATACTAATATACTGATTTATGGAAATACAAGATTAATATGTGACAAACATAAACATGTATAATAAACATACATGATAATCATGTGTGACAGGTCTGACGGTGACCAATAGGAACGAGTGAGCCACGAGGTCACCGACGAATCAGAACACCAGGAAGAGTGTGTGTGTGTGTGTGTGT